>JAGVSQ010002260.1:0-25382 GCA_022683975.1 Rhyacophila evoluta | reverse complement strand
GTCTTCACATTGCGGAGATCCATATACTCCACTTTCGGAGTATAAACAAGGTATTAAAAAAAGTAAGGATGTAAGCTACAAATGCAGAATTGTTATATTCATTTAGCATTTTCTAAGTGTAAAAAAGGACGGCCTTCAATTTTGTAAAATAGTTATTATTACATTCAGTAAATAAAATACCAATTTAAGTTTTCATGCAGTTCAAGATTGTATTTATTTAATATTTTGGCTTTGACTTCAAATTGTTATATTAAATAAATGTTTTATGTCTCCTATAAAATTTGTTCCGTATGGGTTAGGTCCATTTTTCTTTCCACCGTCGATTATTGTACTGCATTGAACTACGACATTGATTCTCGAAAAATATCTCTTTCGAGTTTATTATTAGAGAAATGTTGAATGAATTTTTTTTATGAGTAGCACATCTAACAAAATATATTATTTAAAATTATTTATATTGGCAATGACCTTTTGCAGAACGTTTATATCAAGTTTCGAGTGAATGCAAGAAAACATTTTCGCTTTAAAGTAGTTTTATTTATTTTTTGAATAAATTTACATCCATTTAAAAATTTTCTCGACGAAAATGTGCTTGGTATACAGTTTAATTTCTGTGATTGAATAAATTCGAATCGAATTAATTCGCATTAAAATAATTTGTCAACAGTGTGACGCCGCAAAAATGATTCATTTTAAATATAATCAAATATTTCATCGAAAGTGAGGCGTGTTTTTTGATTTTCAAATTAACCATCGGAATGAGAAAAAAACAACGTTTACCCACCTTTCAAGTAGCTAATATTTCTGTAATTTATTTTAATGACCACGATTATATATGATTAAATGAATTTATAAATAAAATTACACTGCAATGACAAAAACTAAAATTATAATATTCGCCTACTAATTCCAAAGTCCTAATTTTTTTATATCGACTATAGAAAGAAAAAAGGACGTAACCGACATGGAACCAATTTTACAGGAGGCACAAAAAACGTTTTTTGATGGTTTTGAGCCAACATCAAAATATTAATAACACACAAGTTTGAAGCGCATGAAAACTAAAACTAGTGATTTATTTACATAATATGATATTAATTCAATAACTTATAGAAGAAAAACCAATAAAATTGATTTGGAGAAGGCGTTTTTTTCTGGTCGCAAGTTTGAAGTGCCTGAAGACTAAAACTGTTTTCTTATTTAATTAATATGATATTAATTTAGGTGAGTTATATATATATATATAAATAATACACCCTTTTTCGTGGTCCCAAATTTCACATGCCATCCCTTTATCAAACTTAAAAGATAAATTTAGGAACAAATTCGCCATTTTTAGCTTACATCCTTTTGGAAAAACGTGTATTAAGTTGTATACATCCAGATTATGGAATAAAAACTATTATGATAAATTGGGGTTACATCCTTTTCCCTTTCCACAGTCGATATACATATAAAATTTTATATATAATAAAATATAAAATAACCCTCCATGTTTCGATAAAACGTATACATATTTTTGTCTCCCTTTAAATACGTAGCAAATCCTCTATCGTTATCCATCTTTCTCGTGTAAATGTTTTTACAATACGACTAAGTAATTTTTTAGTTGTTCAATACTACATACTTTTCAGCGCAAGGCATAAAACAACGTTTTAGGCATTTATGTTAAATATTGTTAACACATGAATATATCAATATTACAAGTATACTATCTACGAATTAGTCTTTTTTCAGAGGAAAACAGTAAGCATCACATAAAGATTCTTTTGTTTTTACTTGTTTAATTTATTTTATCACTTCCATGAGTGATTGCTAAGCCAACTCGCTTTGTTGCCAGACGTGTTCAGCTCCAATCTCATAGCTGCATGAAATTTGCTGAATTTTTAAATTGTTGAGTATGTTTATTACGTTGAGCTATTAATTTACAACTGGTTCTCGTATGAATCACATCTATCACAATAGTAAATAACATTATAGAGTTGCAAATGCTCCAAATTCGGAGTAAATATGTTTAAAAATATTGCTTAACATAATTATATATGTAAAAAAATTAACGGTTTGTATGTTATGGTAAATCTTCACTCTTCACTTATTTTTGTATATTAATTACGTCAAGTGTACGGTCTTTTATAAATAAAGGTGTATTTTCCAGAGGTCGGCAAAGACAAACTATTTTTTATCTTGTTTGAACTTACACATAGTAAAACTAAACTCAAAAGCCCTTTTGCATATTAATTTACATTTTCTTAAGTGACTTTGTATTGAAAGTTATTTTAGTTACAAAGCTAATATATTGTTGTGACAATGATGTCACAATTGAAATAGCCATCGACAAAGCGTATTATCACTTATTTCAAAAAGAAGTATTCAGCTGTGATTTTAATTTAAATTTTACGTCATTAGGACATCCCTTGATTAATAATATATCGTCGCCAATATTGCAGGAACACATATCTTGATTCTTCGATTCAAGTCACTTTGTAAAGTATAGTTTTATTTTTTGCAATCTCTTGCATATTTTCATATTTTGCAGTAACACATAATTTGTACGTGTTTTATAAACGTATGTATCAACGCAAAAATGTACCAATAAAACATGGTATCACAAAAAACAAAACAAAACTTCACAAAGTGACTTAAGCCAACCTATCAAGATACGTATTACTGCAATATTAGCAAAAATATAATTGAATAAAGTGCATATTATATAGAGTGAATGGTGTCAAAAATCTATAAATAATTTTACAGATTTAAAGCTTTAATAGGTTATGAAAGTATCATGCCTGTGACCAAGTAAAACACTTCTTTAAAAGCTCATATTAAAATCAACCGTCTTCAATTTATTAATTATATCAATACCGTTATTTTTGATTTTTTATGTCTTATTGTTTCCGTTAACTTTGTTCGAATACCAATAATGCGTCGTTTTGAGTCAGAATTCCAGTTTTATGTGAAATCAAAATTTATTACCGACTCTTTATAGAGTTATAATATTTCTATCAAATTAACATAAATAATAGATAATATTTAATATTTTCGAGTCGCGATCCGCTCGCTCACATTAATTTTAAAGGCCTCATTGTTTATAAAATATTTTTAGTAGTTTTTTAATCAGAATTCATTTTTTACATGTAAAATTCGGTAGCATCTCAAAATTTCTGACAGTGTATCTTTTTCATAATGTTTCCAATGAGTAATAAATACGGCACGAACATAGGAAACATTAATTATCCGAGTATCAAAGAAAATATCGTAAATGCCAAAATTAAACTCGAGAAAAATATGTAACGAAGTAGGAATTTTAAATATTACAAGTCGCATAAATCAAACGATACAAAATGTTTATCGATATTTTTTCGCCGATAATTATCTGTATTATAAATTTAAATCTACTTGCTCTCCCGTATACCGTGGCGTAACGAGCGTGATGATCTCAAAGGTGTCGCAGGAGAAGCTGCCCAGCACGGTGGTTAGCATGCACTAGGGCTAGATTAGTAATTGCCAAAATCGATAATATCACCCACCCAGCGAGCAATTAAAGCCACTCGGCGGGCTAATAAAGAAAATAATTTTAAGGTATACAGCTCGCCTTATCATTTACTAAGTTTTATAATTTTATATATTCTTTCAAAAATTGTAGTGGGCATTTGAAAAATACGATATTTTAAATCTAAAAATGCAGGACTAGATCCCCGTTGAGTTAAACAATTGTCTGAGAAAGAATTCTCGTGAAAAATAATCTGTCAAGACAGGTCTTCACATTTCAGAAACCTATATGCTCCACATTCGGATCTAACTTAGTATCACTTATTTTTCTTCTTCTTTTATAAGCGATCACCTAAATGGAGCATAAGGACACCATGTGGCGCCTCCGAGAATCCCTGTCGTCCACCAGTATTTTTGCGTCCTTCCAGGTCATACCTGCATCCCGTAACACCGCCAAATACATTCTATCCACAATATTTACCAGCCTTCCAGGTTAGTTTGAAGCATAGGCAGGTGAGGTTCAGACTCCCTTGAGGCATCAGCAATGTGCGCCCAAGCCAACCGCAGCGTTCCATCTTCACTTTGTCAATGATAAGTAGCTACATGGTCCGTTCTCTTATCTTCACATAGAACTACTAAATGTAAATCTACGTTCACACAATTTTGGTCTCTTTTGTATACATATGGCCTAAAGATTCTCTAAGATGAAAATCAGGTCGTCGCTGACTATGATTATAGAAGCTTACATTTAAAATCAATTTCTATTTTTGCATTGTAATTTAATTATTTAAATATCTTTCTAAAATTCCAATATCTTGAAATACTGGCTTTTTGATGAAAGTTATTATATTGCAAAAAACGCGTTCGTTCCAAATATGGAGTATATGATTTTATACAATGCGAAGACTTATCTTTATGCAATAGTTTGTGTTTGGCCAATTACTCAAACTATCTTTCCATTTTTAGATTTTAAAAATCTTTCATGCATCTACTGCGCTCAATCTTGCAACCTTTTGTACCAGGTCTGGTCAACTCAAATTAACCTATAGGCCATATTGATATCTATAACACAAATACCGAATTGGTAGTTAATTTTAACTTTTAAGTTAGAAAAAAATGTGTGAAATTTCCGACTAGGAAAAAGGATTTGCACCACATCAGTTTTATTGGGTTTCCTTAAGTAAATTATCAAATTATTATCTGACTTGGTAAATAAAACTTTAGTTTTATTCTTCATCTACTTCGAGATTATGTATAGTTAATACTTTGACTTTGGCTCATTCTATAGACGCCTTTGTTTCTCCAGTACAATTTGTACTGTGTAGGTTACGTCCTTTTTTCTACAGTCGATGTATTTAGTTACATACAATATGATGAAGATACTGTAAATATTTATAATATGTAATTTAAATTTTTTTTTCGTAATTTATTAGGACAGGAAATCCGCTCTTTAGTATTAAAAAAATACATAGAATCATTGCTAAAATCACACCCGTGAAATCAATTTCTTTCAACACTTGCACAAACAAATACTTCGTAAGCGTATTGCATACATTTACATAAATGCAAATATATTCTATCGACTTGTAAAACATATTTCTTTAAATGTTTCTATACAAAAATAATACACACACATACTCACGGTCTCTCACATACACTGTCACATAATAAAGATGACAATCTGGCTACCTTTTATAAGAGTCGCATGAACTTTTAAAATTATCATTTTCAAATATTAGAAATATACAAAAATATATTCATATATCCAAAGTATCAAGAAATATTTCTCATAAATATTATGCGTCTTGACTCACCTAACAATATGAATTAAGTATTATATTTATATCCAATGTTATTGAAAGCTTCATTTCCTTAAATACATTATTATCTATTGATTATTAATTTTTTATTTATCAAAATTATATTTAATCTCTTTGCTACTAAAAAAACAGTGCTTTGATGCCAATAATTGCGGGTTCAGATTTCACGACTGCATGTTTTTCAAAAGATGCAGGACTAGATATCCAATTGATTAAATAATCAGCTGACAATCAATTCTTGTGAAAAAACTGTTAAAAACAAGTATTTAAAATACGAAGAATTATTTATACTTTATTTCTGAAGTAATAATTTTCACACTGTTGCGATTTATACACTCTACTTTTGAAGTGGATGTATATATTCATCTATAAGCTTTAAGAAAACCCGGATTCATTTATTGAAGAAAGTATTGGATACGTTTTTGATTGGCGATCGAGTATTGTAAATGTCATCCAAACAGCTAGCTGTATGAACTGTACAAGTTGTATAACCAGTCAATTCACCAGTGTGTAATTTTTTTCTGCTGTGATCGTACACAGTACCTCGCCATGGGTAAGAGGCGCCGTTGTGCAAAAAAAATAACCATCTATAAAATTTTTGTTTGTTTTTAACTTTCTAGTTCTCTCTTAAGTATTTTAAGTACGTATCTTATGTTCTATCGTATATGTATTTAAATTACACAAATATCAGTGCAGTTAGAAAATATTTGCTAATCAATTTCATTTTTCGTTTAAAAAAGCACCCGTCATATTCAGACGCCCTTGCGCGTTGTTCAATCTTGAAATCGCCATGACGTAGTCCTGATAGCCCATATAGCATCGTTTTAGCTATTTTATCAATTCCAAAATGCTTGGTAACCAAAGATATTTAGTCAATCAATTGAATTTTCTATCGATAACCCATTTATATAAAAAATGTTTTAATAATTATCATGCAACTTAAGAACTAAACATAATACTACCACTGGCGTAGCTACAAATATTAGCGCCCCGAAGAAAGTAAAATCGTTACGCGCCCTACAGTTTTTGTTTTTTTAGCTGTCATGCTAACTATTTTTTTTACTTCCTTTCAGAAATTATGTTTTCTTATTTTTTTAGCGCTCGCGATTACTAAAAAAATACTTATCCTCCCCCCCCCCTCTCATGATTATTGCACTTACTACAATTGATTCAACTGCTCCTTGGTAGCTACGCCACTACATTCTACCTTCGATTTCGGAAATAACGCGCATACAAAATACGTCACCAAGGCAACACAAGTAGTAATTATTTAAATTTTAACCAATAAATTTGTTAAACTGAAATCAAAAGAATAATCTCCAAAAAAATAAAAGCATTCAATAATTATATTGCATGGCTTTAAATAAGTATTTGATTTTGTATGTCATGAAAGTACAGTCTACTTATGAAAGATAGTGTTTGAAGCGAGGGGAAAAGTAGTGATGATTACCTAACGATAAGGCGATATGAATTACAAAGCATTTCAAAAAGTCGACCGATTTAATCACTGCGTCTCTAACCCACTGGCATTTGTTTATAGATTTAACTATCTTTAAAGGGGGACCAGAGCTACTGTATTAGATAATTCATTGATATGTATTTCATTTCTGTTGTTAAATTATAACAGATACGCCATATATTTTTCAACTTTTATAATTCGATAAAACTAAAATACGACACCTTCATATTAATGTAAACTTTCTTCTCTGTAACGCAAAAGTTTAAGAATGCGCCTAGAATCCAGAGAATGCTGGTTTGATTCCCAGATCTGCTGGAGTTTCAAGACAATACTCATTGGGTTAAGCAATTTTTCGACAAGTGATTCTAAAAAATAATCTATCAAGACATGTCTTCACACGGCAGGCATTCATATACTCCATTTTCGTAATGGATATCTTCACATTTTGTAGCTCCATACACTGTACTTTCGGAGCGAACATCGTTAAAGAATATATTTTATAGTTTATTATGTAAAGTATTTCGGTCAACTGGAGCTGGGTAAGTATTTTTATGGTTGTAACTTTTTTGTTTACCTCTATGATTTAAACTATGTTTATATCATGCTAGAATAAGTTGTACGTGATTAAGTGTTTTACTTAATCTCTTTATACAGTTACATAAATATTTTTTTACTTAAGTTTTATTTTTTATTATTTAACGGGTAAAATATGACAAAATAAAAATCTAATCTATTTTTAAAAATATCTTTAAATTCCTAAAAATACAGGTTTCAAGAACGCCGTCATTATTATACACTTTGACATACTTGTATAATATAAACTTGCCAATGCAAAATACATACTTTATCTTATACTTAGTTTGATAAAGACAAAATACTTACCTATTTATTTCAGATTGGTACAGATTTATCACTTAACTATGTATATTTACTCACTGCATTTGACTTCTAAAATAGTGGTGTAGCACTTATTAATATTCATAGATGCCTCTATAAATAAAATGTTTCGAGGCCAATATATTTACGAGCCAGAATTTTGATATACTTGACGATAATATGTGGCTTATCATAGAGGTTGTATATTTTTTGGGTGTGATGACTTAAAAAAACTAAGTTAGAATTTAGAACAAAGATATTTCTTCATCATTTTGCCAAAGCGTTAGTCTATTTATGCTTCAAATTTGGCCTTTATGATACCTATAAACCAATAGCTTTAATGCGCCTGCAGTGTGGGAATTGTCAATCTAACGGTGTCGATACGCCTACACTCCACATACAGTCTGAGACTACCAATCCAGTATAGATGGTTATTAGGATTCTAGATTGAATACAGTACTGTGGTACCTATACAACTACAGTTTTCCTACAGTTAAGACTCTCAATCGGAGATTAATAATAAAGATGGAGGCAGACTACAGATGATCATGACTTATAACATGACACATCGATCAGACCGACAGCACACAACTGCTGACACGGTCTGACTAATGTGTGGTCAGTCTCAATCCTAATTACCGTCATGGATTGACAGTCCTCAAAATTTATGTGTGTTGGTACAATAATGTTAATAGTGGTCATTAGCATTAAAGTAAACCACACATGAGCACTTCATCTAACATGAGCCTATCGATCAGACTGACAGTAGACAACTGTTGTCGTGGACTGACTGTCATGTGTCTGCCTCTATCTTAACCTTCCTATTAGATAACCGGGTTACAGGCAGACTGTAGATGTATGGTTATCATTATATTTTTATCAGTTATAATAAAAAATGAAGGAAATGTTTTGATTTTATAAACTTGATTAGAAACAAAACGTACGTTGTGTAAATAATTGCATTTGTATAGTACATTTAAAAATGTTGTTAGATTTAATTATAAATGTATTTTTTTTTGTGCTGATTTTAGATCCACAAACTTATCAACACACTCTATATAAGGGTATTCATTGATAAAGTCACATTATTTTGACTATATTCTACTACGATCATATTTAATCTTCATATAAATTCTGAATTGTTTGAAACTGGTAAACTTCCATATCACATATGAAAGTTTACCAGTTTTAGATAATTTAGAATTTAAAATCAATTTCCATCAAGAGCCATCAGTCAAATATATTAATTATCTTCATATAAATTGTATGGACGCCACGCAGTATATATATATATAGGTGACACTCAAGTTATAATAGCATAGATGATTTTTTTTCAAATAAAAGCTTATTCTAATTAAGTAAGCTTTTGAGCTTCTAGAACATCAAAATAATACCACGCAATATATTTACCTACTTATAAACATTGGCTACATGTTACTTGATGTCAAAGCACATCTAACATTTTTTAATACAGCATATTTCTGTAATTTTCAAATATCACTTCTTCCAGCTGGTACCACCGTTATTAGAAAGGATTAAGAGATTTTTTTATCAATATTATTATCATTTCAGTGGCGTGCACCTTTCACTTTGTATCAGATGCATAAAACTTTTGGTAATATATTATCGATTACCATATACCAAAGCATTAAATGTGTTGACACCAAGTATGTATTATATTTTGAAAAAATAAACATAAAGCTTTCTTTAGAGTAATCACAACATTTAGATAAATTATTGATATACTTTTTCAGATGATAAAGCATCCGAATCTATATCAAATAATTAAATTGTTATTTTAGAATAAAAATCAGTAATTTTTTAAAAAATATATACTCTTTTTAAACAAAATGTTAATTTTGATAAAACGTGTAGATGTTTAATAATACGCAACTATTTTTTATCATTTAAATACAATTTTGTCAAATATATGCATTCAATTAAGTGTGCTATTAGTTTTAGACTAGAAAAGAAATAATTACCATCAATTCATCAACATTCGGAAAGATTCATTTATTTTATGATACTTATTTTTACAATGTCCGCTCCAAACGTAGAGCATATAGATTTTAGCAGGGTAAAATTGACCTCAATAGAAGTAAGATAAATGAATCTCCACATAAGGTTAGTTTTTATAGTTTATTTTCGAAATAATCATTTATAAGCTATTTGTTCAACCCAATGGTAATTCACTCCTACATCTTTAAATTTTTTTTATAAATTATGCGGCTGTGGAATTCAAACCCGAAATCTCTAGAATCGAAGCCTGAACGCTAAGTTTTCGGTTACTGGGATTGTTGGAGGCGGCACGTGGTGCTCCACGTATGCTCCACTTAAAGAGCGAACATGGAAGAAGAAGAGACGGGGGTACACTTTAGAGCGTATGTTCTATACTACATTAGAGAATTGTGTAGTGTAGAGTGAACTGTATGAGAGAATTATTATTATTATACTAAGCTGTTAATCTTAGAAAGCATGGCATATGCGTAAACAGACATGTTAAATACGTGTAAGGAAGAATGACTTTTTTAGGAAACTAAAGCCTCTAAGTTTTATAACTTTATATTTGTATCAATTAGACAAAATTAAAATTAGCCTTTGACAAAATTGTTGTGCTATATGAAGTACATATGGATAAAACCTGTCCTATATATTTTTAAATCAAATGAATATAAAAATCTATACTCATTTACTTACAGTTTTAAAGCAATCAATTAATATATCTGTAAGGCTACTGAGGAAAAACAAAATCGAAAATTGAATTCATAGAAATTTTAAATTAAGAATTTTATTTATACTATTTGATGGTTTTTAACTTCATAGTAAAATCCAAATTGATTGTACTGACAACTCAATAAATTGATAATGTCACTTTTTTATTTGTTATAACTTTTCTGTTAAGAGGGCTTCCTAAAAATATTGTTTTCTTTGTGTTTTGGTTGAAAGAAGAGCTTAGTGTTTTTATTGTGACATAATATATCTGAAAACATATATGTTGAATGTAGTTCTACACTTTTGGCCTCTCTGGCCTTTATAAATTATCAATTTATCAACATAAAAAAATAACCATTTACAATTTAACAAATTAATTATAATGAGACATGTGTGTTTTTTTGATTGGCACCATTGTCAAGATTAAAATAAAGAAATGTTACATCGCCTACTACTACTTTCAGCCATCCAAACAAAAATATGAGATCTATTTTATGTATCGATTCGTAAAAAATAATTAAGCTAGAAATTTATAAAGAATTAGCACGCGATAATGCGGTGATAAATGAGATATTAATTATGAATCAATTTACACATTGTATTAATTGCCAGGAAGTTTTAAATAATTATGGTTGATTAATAGATCAAGTCTTTGTATAAATCATGATTAAATATTTAATGTGACAATCTTTTCTTAGTATTATAATAAAATAATATATATATTTCAAGACTTATTTACTTTCAGTTGAGAATTATGGTAAACATTACAAATTCCCCATAGGTTTAATAATATTAGAATTAAATACAAAGTAAAAAGTACTCCTAAAAGTTTCAGTAAGGTTATTGTAATTAAAAGCTTATATAAAACTATTACCATGAATTATAACGCAGCATGGGTTGAAAGTTTGTTGCCAATGCAGTGTGTTTTAATATTTAATTCAAATAACAATAATATTATGTATTGAAACGCCTGATTTAGGCAAACGGTGCTGTAAATACTTGTATAATTTGATATTACTCTAAAAATAAAGACTGAAAGTATACAATCAATTAGATAGAGATTTATTTCTTAGTGTAGTCCCATCTCATAATTCAGGTTGTCAAAATGGCTTAAAACAATCAATAACATTTTTTACTTACACCCACTCTCTAAGTGGAGCATATATATATATATATCATAGTATATCCAAGCAACATTGTCGCCCAACAGTTACTCTTGCGACATCCTAAGGCATGATTACATCTCGTAGCTTAAGCGTATACATTCTGTAGAGTATTTAACAGCCTTCCAGGATGCTGAAATCCGGTCAACTTAAGGCTTTCTTGGTGCATCTATCTATAACTGTAAGGGTGCGTCCAGGTTGAGCAATGAATAAGCGAACGAACCCTTCGTTCGCTTGTTTTTGGCCCAGCCTGGACGCGGCCTAACACGTGTTCAGGCCGAACGTAGCAGTTACAGTCTTTCAGTATTCAGCGGCTTATCAAATTGCTTATAAATAATAAGAGTTGTTATTTGTGTTTAAAATTTTGTAAATCTATCTGCTTTACTAAACGTCCAAAATTATATAAATTGGTGTTGTCACTTTTAAGTTTCATTTAAATTTTCCTCAGTCAATAGTTTTTTACAGTTAATAATAAACAAAATATCAACACATTTTTTTTTTAAGTTTTACTTACTGTTTTAGTATGTTTGCGATGTCCTCTTGTATAGTGATACACCATCCAAAGTACTCAGATATTCGACGTATTTTATGAACCACGACAGCCAACCCCTCATTGCAGATTTAAGCCAGATTTCAGCAGCGAGACATATTTTAGACATCACTATCCTGTAGAATTTACCCCTAATAATATTGTGGATAGGCTGTGAATGTGTTATTATCCCTTGGTCCATAGGGTGAAATAAATTAATGCGCTATGTATGGCGATAAGATAAACGAATTTGAATCGTCCTATTCCACATTGGCGTACTCAAAAATATAATTAGTGGGTAGTATCAACTTTAATTAAAATTATGAATTATTGTTCTCTTGCTAAAGTTCACTTATTTGTATATTATAAAATTAGCATATTGAATTGTATATACCGTTAATTCAAAATATTATATTTATGACGACCGATACATAGCCAAAAAATATAGTTCATTTTGTGATACGATTGTAAGACTGATCTTGACATTTTTTTCAAGAGCATTGGTGGTTTACTGATCTCCTAACTTATTATGTTGCTTTTAATTTGATAAATTTTTATGCAACTTAATTGTACTGGGGATAACTTATAAAATAACTGTATTTATTTCAAATCATTTCCAGATGTTTAAGTAATTTCTCTCCGGTAGCGTAGTTGGTAGCGTGTGCACCTAGCAATCCGGAGAATGCGGGTTTGATTCCCCATCTATCGGATTTCAAAAACCCAAAAATGCAAGACTGGATGCCCATTGGGTTGAAAAATTGTCTTACACACAATTCTCGTGAATTTTTTTTTTCAAGACGTCTTCACATTGCGGAGATCCATATACTCCTCTTTCGGCTTGGATATCTTTACGATGTGAAGATCTATATGCTCCACTTTGAGAGCGAACATAGTTTAAAAAAAATATATTATTCTAAATAAAATTATGTTGTTTATTATAGTCACAGTAATTTTACGTATTACTACGAATGCATGCTTATGTCAGCATTTATTGAATAAATATATTTATTTGTTCAGTGTTTATTTTAAAGCAAAGTAAATGCATATGTACGTAATATTATGATTATAATATTTGTGTAGACACAATTGTATAATTTTCCTCACCAATAATAGAAAGAATAACTTAGTACTAATGCACTGTGACTTTATTTACACACGTTGAAATCGATGATTTAAAACACCAACGAAATAAATGAAAAGAATAATAAACTAAAAACTGTTTGAAATTTACAAACGAACTTACCAATCACTATTTGCAACTCAAGTTTGGTTTGTCATTTCGATATCATCAATATCCATTGTAATAAAAGATGCACACGTATGAACTGGAAAAATGATAGATATCCCATACTTTAATATAAATGGAAAAACCTACAGCATTATCATTTGAACGGAAAAATAAATGGCTTCAAATAATTCATTGAATAATCCCACCTTGAAAATATTAAATTGAATATTAATTCCACTTGTTACTTTAGACATTAATGAGACTCGTAATTTGACATTAATAAATTAAATATTGAAATAAATATCATGTTTATACTTTGTAAGTTAATATGTGCATTCATTTGAACTGCCATAGTTATCCATTTTGAGTATTGGATACAGTATGAATGGAAGGGTATTTTTTTCATTAGAATAGATTTTAGGAAACTTTCAATTTATGGTGAAATTATCTTCGGGATGATGAGCTATTCTTTAAGACCAGCAGCTATTGATACATCGCGCCTTGTAAGGATCCTGAGATATATTGATTAGTTTCTAGTAAAATGCATAAGAATTTAGTATTTTTAATTGCATCAAGAATGTGATGAAGATTAAATGAAAATGTGATTTTAACCAAAAATATATTGGTGTATAGATTGAATTATAAGTTAACGAAAATGTTAGCAGGCAAGTACTTAGAAATTAAGTTTAGAGAGTAGGTACATTTATATATATATATATAGCCTTAAGTAGTTATCTTTCGTATTCATTCATATATTTATATGACGGCAATGGATTTAAAAATACACCAATAAATAAGTTATAATTATATTTGAACTTAAGCGTGGGAATATTTTAGCATACTTAGAATAAAAATTTTGCGATTAAATATAATAATTAAAACATGATTATTATACTTAATTATAAACCAATTGCGGTGTACCGGCAACACTGTGTTGTAATATATACAATAATTCTCAATTTAATAATGGAAACCTAATTATGTCATTGTCAAGTAATGGATTATGTATTAATATACAGAATTTTGAAGTATTTTTAATTTTCTACAATTCGGATTACAATAAAAATGAAACGAATGTTTGTATTTTAATAAAAATTAATTAAACTCAAACAATATACATCTGAAATTTGTACTTCGATAAATAATACCATATTATAAAAATGTGAATATTTGTCTATTTCTAAATTAATTTTCGTCGGTTATGTGTATACAAGATATATGATTATTATCGTCATCAGTACCGGTTATTTTAATGTAGAACAAGAAAAGATATTTCATTATTCTTGCATGTGGAGAATTCTGTTGACGTATTTTTTTAATTGTTAAAGGATTCCTAATATATATGTATTACAATAAAATTCTTTGTGATTCAGATAAAAACAACGCTATTAAATTTGAATTCATAGACATACATTTACTACACCGTTTCCTAATAGAGTTTATAGTTAACTTATTACTTTGGATTTATTTATGATGATATTTAGTTCTTAATATTATGTTTTATATTACACGAAAATATAATAATAAACCCTAAAATAACTATAAAAATTTCAAGGTTTTAACAATACAATTACACGTAAATGCCGTTATAATCAATTAACACGTGCTTTGCAAATTTATTTTTTAAATAACTATAGATAGAAGTTTCAAATAAAACCATCGTTAACTTATTTAAAAAATATAAATTATTCATATAAAACTACTGTGTTATACAGTTCCCGTATCTTCCTATTTGATTTGTACGTAAGATGCTGTAGTTGTAAAAAATGAAAGCTCATACTTGTTTCATACAATTTAAAAAGCTCTCATATTATACTGTAAAGATGTTTTGTTTTAGAAAATCGGCATTTCTTAAGTCTAGACGCATATTTCCAAATTCTTTTTGATATAGTAACTATCTACAATTATATCCAGTACCCATCCCCCAAATTAATAGCAGTTATTTATTATGAATGGGTAATTGATTACACGGTGACTCGATTTGTTGTTGATAGTAACTTAGGATATGAAATTACTATCATGTCTAATTAAAATAGGAATAATTATCGATAGTAAGAATTCGTCCAAAGGAATAATCGAATTTGATCGTTAATTGATGTATTTTACTATTTACCATCAGTGAAAAACAGCTAATTATATTTTTAATTGTAAAGTTCTTCATCGTTTGTAATGTATACGTACATGAATATGTTATTATCTATTAAGCTTGGTGTTATATATACGTGACAGTTTGTAATAAAGGAAAAGGTAGAAAAAATGTGGTAACGAATTAAACTGTCTTTATAAAAAATAAACATTATTCTAAATACTTTGTATCTAGTTATACTAAAAGCTTTATTGAAATGTCAATAAAAATTGTTTAATTAAATAGTAGTAATAACTGAAAAACATATTTTGTTGTTGTGTGTTAATTTTCAATATTTAATGTTATTTATATATTTAACACGAAAAAGAAATCTTACCGAGACTTTTGCTCGTTGGCAAAATACTGTAATTAGCTTATACTCTAATTCAATTATGTCATTATTGATAAATAAATATGATAATTTATCAATACAGATTGTTGTATCATGATAATTGTAAGTAGAAAGTTATTGATTATTACAATGTAATGTAACTGTATGTTAAAAAGATTTTTTATTTACATTCTGTTACTTTGGGTAAGTCAAATTGATTAGCATAGATGTTTGTAATAGATAGTAGAAGTAACGGAGTATGTTAAGGCTTTTTTGCAGTTTTTTCTTAACTATTTAAGTACCTATCCATTAAATTCAGTTCAGGTAAACTTTTTTCATTACTGCCGTAAAGAAACCCTTTCCAGATATTATATACGTTACTTTATTACTCGTAGAAAAATATCGTTATTCTGTAAGCTTCACAATTTACTATATTCCTAACATGCGACTGAGATACGAATCCATTGTATCGTCACTTTAAAGGTAAAACTCATTAAGTGTATTTTTGACCAAAATAACTTTTTTTTTGATAGATCCATTAAGTTTTACAAAGCCTATTGCTTGCAAAAATTAGTTTGACGATAGCTTTCCTATTAATGGATAAAAAACAGAGTGTTACTTAAAAAACGGATTTTATATCGCAAAAAATATCTTAAAACCTCAATATCTCAAAATTATAAAAGTGCAGTTAATGAGATTTACCTTTGAAAGGGCGAAATATTTATATTCCCAAGTTGTTTTATTAAACTATATATAAAATCCTTCGCATATATTTGTAACAGTAAACGCATAACATAAAAAAAACACTCATAAATATTTAAATTAAAACACTGATGATAATATTGTACAAGTTAATAATACTGTTGAATAATAATGGAGGATGGATATTTATTTGAGTTTTCCAAGCATCGACTGTAACTTTGAAAAGGAAAAAAGTCTTAATCCACTTATAAAAACTAAATGCAGGAGGCACAAAAATATTTATTTAATGAATTTCAGCCAAAGTCAAAACATTACATAGCCATAACCTTGTGGTGGATGAATACTAAAACTGGTGTTATAATTACTAGATGTGATATTAATTATTTGAGTCATTTTAGAAAAAACGAATATAATAGATTAAGTAGAAGCCTTCTTTCCTGGTCGCTAATTTTACAGGCAATCATTTTTCCTTTCAACAATCGATATATATTATGGATGGATAATTTAGACCCGGTATTTATAAACAGTATAACATATTGTTTAATGTTTGGAGTAGGTAATGAAAGCAGTTTTCAGTTTGGTATCATAAACGGAAAAAAACGCTCAGAGCTACAATAACAGAATTAGGATTAATTAATGTTAATGCTTTATTGTTTCGTGGATATGTTTAATATTTTTTGTAGATGCATACTTCTATAATTGTGTGTATGTAAATTAAACAATTGGGAAAAAATGGGATAGCAAATATGCGTGATTATTTCGTGACTGTCAGACATATATTTAAATAGTATTTTCTGAACACAACGAAACATGCAGTTCAAAACGATTTTTTTGAGAAGTGATAAAAGCTTATAAAAATGAAAATCCGTCAAATCAAACGTATTTGATTGAAGTTATAAAAAATACACTGATTAATAAACGGTATATTTAAAGATGATATTGTAATCAATTGAGAATTTTGTAAAAAATGATTTTACCATGTGCGTTTTAAAGTATTCAGATTAAAAGAGTTCTAATCAAAGCCATTGGTTTCCTTCTAATAACCAGGCATTAATTTTAAAGCTAAAACTTCTTAAGTTTATTGGTATTATTATTTATTGATCAATAAAATTCACGTGGTTAATATTGATTGTTTTTATGTTTTGAAACGGTTTATTTCAATAAGAAATGATGCAGATACATATTTTAGAATTGTAACTAAATAGTCTGCTATTATTCGTAAGTGTTTTAATTATATCATTGATATAATGTATATGATATTATTGATACTGTGCTGTATTAAATATAGTTGGGTTGATAGGTATAAAAATGTCATTTCCCTTAAAAGCAACACTGCAAAAAATGTATATTAATAGTTAATTAAAAAGCCCTTAACAAACATTGATCAAAGAACTTTTCACTTGATAGTATATATATGAAAAGCTTTTAAGGTGAATGACATAACACTTTGCAAATTTATTGTTAGCATGTTTTAAAAGAAAAAAAAGTTTTTTTAATAAAGATTCAGTATTTTTATTTAAAGTTTAACATATTATGCATTAATTTCATAACTATTTTAAAATTTATAGTCTTACACATTTACAACATACTTCCCACAATGTAAAATACAATAATTGACATTACAGTGACTGAAAATATTACTGTTTTTCCAGTAAACTTCATGAATTCAAAAACTAAAATATAACATTTGCTGATAAAATATAATCGTACCCAAACTAGGTAGGTATACATTTCGTAGAATTAAGATAACCATTGGGACTTGAAAGTTTGGTTAATTTTAGAGTCGCTATTACAAGTAACCATAAATCTTAATTTCTTTTTACCTGAGTTTATTTTAACCCTTTGCGGTAATGTTCATAAAAATTTTAGTAACTTGGCGAGAAATGCTAACACTATGCTGTATGATTATTGAAACACTTTTATTTTTAATGCGTGTTGTTAGCATTTCTCACTTTAATCAAGAACAATAATGTATCGTTGCTTGGCATCAAGTTACTTTACCAGTTAGTTTTGTGGGTAATTTTTTGGTAATGGGCCAACTGATGAAAGTCAGTACTGTGGTTTGAATGTTTGTTAATATACATAAAAAGACAACAGTTAGATACCTGTTTAGCCAAAAGTGCCCGCGTCCATCGACGAAGTGTGCTAAGACTGTTTAGGGAGAGGATTCCCGGAACTCGGGAGTTAATAGAAACACAGAATGTTTAAACTTCAAATCTCATATATTTTGTTTTATCCACTGACTATTAACACTCACTGTATAATGAAAAAAATTGCATATTCAAATTGTCGTACTTATGACATAATTTATATAACCATTTTGTCCGTATCGTGAACTATTTTTGTACAATGCGTGAGAATGTAAGTCGGATTGCGAGCGCGATTCGTCGACTGTTGTCCGCGGACGTCTTCTCTCCCGATTATTCATTTTACCCTAATATTTGTTTTTTATTTACTCTTAATATCTAAAATTATTTACATGTTGTTCGTATTTTTTGGTATTCACATCAAGCCTTTCTTTCAATCGTTCATTCGCTCACTGCTTACACACTCCGCTGCAGGTTAAGATCTGTCATCATTTAAATTAAAAACATTTGTCAATAGGTATATCTCACAAGTATTTAACTAACGACGATAAAAATAATAACAAACGAAACGAAAAAGCACTGGGAGACATGGGAGGGACTCGTTAACGGGCGACGGTAATCGCTTACACGATGTCCAAAAAAGATTAAATAAAAAAAAACTCAGCTGCGACGCTGGCGTAAAATACCTGGTCAATATTTCTAGAAGTAAAGATAGACACAGAATATGTTCACTAGGTAAAAGAATGTGAAACCTTTTCTCGGAAACGAGCCCGCCGCGTCGCAACTCACCGACAATTACTATTTACAATACTAATGTAAAAACAGAGAAAAAACATAACGCTCCTTCGATATGGCCTACGTTTTAAAAACTAAAAATATTGTAATACGATGCGTATCCGTCCTAGTCGATTCGAACTTTATATAAATATGTAGGTATGAGAAGAGTGTGCAAACCCCGGCCGCTCGACTTGGACAATATTTCAATACAAAACGAGCGCGCTCCGACCGGAGACGGTCCTTATCAATACATTTTTTATCAAAACTAACAGAATCACGTAAAACGAAAAGTGGGGCTTACATAGTAATATTTACAAGAAATACAAAGTGTAAAATAACAGTTCGCGAATCACACATTACGCAGGACTCTCACGCTGCGGTGCGAAGGGCGCCTGGAACACTTCGGAGGCGCCCTTCCGCGGCGGGCGCGAGCCCTAGTAAACTTTTCACTGTCGTCGGAGTCCGGCTAATCGCAGGAAAGCGAGGAAAGCCGGTGAAGTTCACAGCGGCGGGATGTCGATATCTGCGGCCGGAAAAGCCGCGTCTCACATGAGCGGCAGGGCGCGTTCGGGGGCGTACAGCGACGCAGGAGGCGCCCGCTGATCGGGTTCGGGAACGTGGTACATGTTTATGATGTGGCTCAGATCGGGCTGGCCGTATTCTCTCTTCATCACCATTGACGGATCGGGCTGACCGTATTCGCGTTTCATCGCTGCCAATCCTTCGTTTACTCCGTATTCTCTCTTCATACTAAGCAGCATGTGCGCGTCAGAGGGCGGTGCTCCGAACTCCCGCTTCATCGGAGGACCGGGTGAGAGGGGTTCAGACTTGGCACTTGAGCCGCTGGGACTGTGTGATTGACACGAACCTTGGAGAGCGTAACCGCCGGGGGATCCTTGGGGTCCATAAGGGGATCCAGGTTGTTGAACGTACGGTGATCCTTGTCCGGGTGCCGCTCCTCCTCCGCCATACATTCCATAGCCAGAGTTCATATACGAGTTAATAGATCCGTGTTGCATTTGTCCCATATCATATCTCGGATAGCCGTATCCTGGCTGCTGTTGATATGCAGCAGGATCGTGCATCATGTATCCGTTGGGCATGTAGCCGTTAGGCATTTGGTACATATCTCTGGAGGGCGCGGGCGCCTGCGAGGGCGGTGCACGCGATTCTGATGATGGCATAAGTCCTCCTACACCCACACCGACTCCCATAGGATACTTGTCCTGTTTCTTAGCGAGAGTCTTTGTTTTTCGGCGCGGGCGGTATTTGTAATCTGGGTGTTCCTTCATGTGGACGGCGCGAAGACGTTTCGCTTCATCGATAAATGGTCGCTTCTCCGTTTCGGACAGATCTTTCCACTGAGCACCGAGTCTTTTAGATATTTCGGAATTATGCATTTTTGGGTTATCAGAAGCCATTTTCCTGCGCTGACCACGAGACCACACCATAAAGGCGTTCATCGGCCTTTTCACACGATCTATATTCTGGTTTTTGTTAGAATTGTTGTTATTATTTGGCGGCGGGGCATGATGGTGCACCGGGTGATTTGAGTGGGGCTGATGGTGAGCAGGAGGCGATGGTCCCGGTCCTTGAGACTGAAGATGGGGCTGGTGCAGCGGTTGATGCTGATGCTGCTGCAGTCCCATCATGCCACCGAGGGCTCCAAGAGAGCCGTACGAGTGGCCGTGCAGGCTGTGGTGCGGGGGCACGTTGGCGTGTAACCCTCCGCCTTTCAAATCCGTCTCCATCGTCAGCATTTCGTCTTCCCTCGGCGCGTACAGTTTGACGGAATAGGGGGACACTTGTAAAACACTTTGGATGCCACTTCGCACTGGCGCGTCACTACTGCGTCATGGAAAACAAAAAAAAAGTTAAGCGCGGCCGGCGGCGGCGAGAGCGATCGCGAGTATTTACTGCTTTCGTTCGAATCGAATATTTATTATTCAGTTACGAGACACCTCCGCGCGGTTCGGAGTACCTTTCCGTTGTGCGGTACGGTCGGGACGGGCCAGTACCTCCTATCGCTGCCCCCACCGTGGAGGCTCTATCTGCGCACGCCTGCGGAAAAGCGATTCGGCCAATGAGCGGGCGGCAGGCGGGGCGATTCTCGCGCGGTGAGGAAGGGAGAGCCCTTCGTCACTCTTCGCTCTTCTTCTACCCTTCGGGATAATGTTCAGGTCGGTGTCGGGAGCGCTTCATTCCGCGCAACGGCCGTAACACCTAACTTCTAACTCAAGGGCAAAATTTTAATAATTGAAAAATACAGCGTTTATTTTCAAACGTGAGACCCACGCGTACGTGATTTATATGCATATATATATATATATAAACAAAATATTAACATAGATATATATCACCATTCATTCTATAATATCTTAAATGATTTTTTTAAAACACTTTATTGTTATGAAATCCATCTAACGCTGACACAGAAATAAAAATAAAATCATACCGAAAGAATACTTAATCCATTTATTAATTGTTAGATATTTTCTAATTACAGTTAATTAGATAAATTATATTTATTTAATTTTGTTTATCCCATGTTTGCTCCCAACGTGGTGCATAGGTTGAAGATATCCACTCCGAAAGAGGAGTATACGGATCTCCGCAATAGGAAGACATCTTGACAGATTATTTTTCACGAGAATTTTTTGTCAGAAAATTACTCAACCGTATGGGCATCCAGTCTTGCATTTTCAGTTTTTTTTTTAAATCTGACCAGATGGGGAATCAAACCCGTATTCCCCTGATCGCTAAGCGCGCACGCTACCAACTACGCTAAATTATATTAATATTTACACTTTTGTTAATATGAAATATATCTTTACGAATATTTAACTGTCATATGTTTCATACGGATATTATATATAAATATTAGTTTCTACTATAACCATCTCAGAATGAATTTTTCAGAATTTTACGTCGTCTAACATTGTTTTTTTGTTGTTTTATTAAATTATTCAAATTTTTTTAACCTAACGTATTGTGGGTATGTTCTGAATAATTTATTTTTATTATTATTATTGCAAAAATAATAAATATCTGTTTCTACAAAAGCAAATGAAAGCAAAATTTCTATAGAAATATAAAATTTAATAAGTATAGTTTAAATGAATTCTATTAATTTGAAGTTTAATCTTTATATTATTTTTGCTTTTCGACGATATGTGTCGAGTATTTTTATATCATTACTCCATTCGTGATACGTAAAAAAATTACTTAATGTTTCAAATAACAATTAATAACATCGACTGATAATATTTAACATTATTTATAAATTAAAAACTATATGAACATTATAAGCTTAAATACGTATCTTATTGCAGCTATTTGTCACATACCGCTTATTTATAGACAACCTGACGATGCCTTAAGACAAAACTTGGGTCACAAATATAATGAACAATATGAGAGTTTACAGTTTTTTTTATACCACTATTTTTATATTATTCTTTTTCGTAGCTAAAATAAACCGCTGTGATTTTTTACACATGCATTTAGTGTATGTTACTAAGGTGATAGATTATTTTTTATGTAATTGGTTGTTAGCCAGTTAGTTGACATTTTTGGACCATGTCTTATATTTAAATATGTACACATTGAAAAAATAAAAGGAGGTAAACTTGGCTCTGTTAATTTTACTGAAACAGTCTATAATAAATAATGATCATGGAAAAATAGCATTAAACGAATCTAGATGGATATAAGACTTACCATGTTTTCTGTAACTTTTAAAGTGTTTTATTAAAAGTAAGATATATATATGTAATTTTATTAACTTTCTAGCTAGTAAATTGATACGTATAATAACTAAAGTGACCAACTATTTAATAGATTATTCGCATTAGCTATCATAGCAGTGAATTGTTATTGTGACATTGCTTGTATAAATCAAACAATGTGAAAATACTGTCTAGGTAAATCTGAATTTACATAAAAATATAACGTACCCCTACCAAAATTAACAGCACCTACCCCAAATAAGAGAAGTGTGGTAACCTCACAATTTAGATGTACGTCATTCGCACAAGGCTCTTTATATTGATATGATCTGAATGAATATGGCATACGGTGACCACACAATATATTATTAAATAGTATAAAATATTATTGACGTATTAGCGCAATAGTTAAGCATAACATGTAACAGAAATAACACGCCAAATTATTGAAGTTTTGTAGTAAATTTATTTTTGTCAATCTCACAATGATACACAGTCAATAGATGATTTAAATTTAGTTTAATTTGATGATTTTGATGTGTATGTAATTTTTTTTAAAAATATCCAAAAATGAATTATCAGCCTTACTATATAATACATACAGCATACAGTAAAATAATCAAATAACGATATTCCATATTAAAAGCGATTTAATGTTATATCTGAATAAAAATATATTATAATCTTTGTGTAAAGGTTTTTAGGCGAGCAATTTTCTTTAACTACGTATGTTATTATAGACAGAACGTTAAAACATAGAGCTATACAAATTCTTATGTGTTAGGCATCGTAATAATCATAGAAATGAGAAAAAATCACATGTATGTCGATATATGTCCACGGTAGCCGAGAAGTAAGTGTGTGCGCGTTAGAAGTTAGTTCAAATCCCGCAGCAAATCTTGTATCAGAAAAATGCAAGATATATTCATACCGTTGAGATTTAAGCGCTCCATGTTTGATTCAACGGGGGTGATTAACAATTACGTTTTAAATATTTATACAATAATATAAACGGATCACTCTTGGGATTTCAGAAATTATTTAAAAATTATGATACGCTATGGGAACTATTTTCAATTTGTTAAAAATATTGTTTCAAAAAATATTTTTTCATTTATTCTAATAAAATAAGAATAGTAAAATATGGTCACCCTATTTATAAATAAAGCTTGCAAAGTGCATTCAACATTGACTTATCGCAAACAGATGTAAAATTTGAGAATTCTAAAAGTCTCATTATACAATTTATTTATATAGATTTGCAGCAAACAGGTGTCTATTAGATTTTTTTCAAAGACTTTATATTACAATGAAATATATCAACTGAAAGGTACAAAACTCTAAGTACAGGAAAACGTAATGTAACAATACAAAACAGTAATATTAGGTTAATATTTATCACGGTGTTTTTAATTTCTGGTGTATTATCTATAATAAACTAAGTATAGTTTACGCAGGAGCGGATTAGTAATATATATTAGACCGCATCATGAATTTTATAGTTTATCTGAAGGATAAACTGACATTGGTTACTTGTGAACCATAAATATTACCTGACGTACCAGAATTAAATAATAAAACTCATTATTACAGTGAAAATTAAATTATAGACAATATTAATTTATAACTAGCTGTGCCCGGCCACGCATTGCTGTGACTCAATCTGGTTAAGTGGCGTAGTTTAAAAAAAACATATTTTTACCTGTTGCAGGTATAACATATAAATAATACAGACGCGCGTATTTAAATGCAACGTTGTGTCAAAATTTAAAAGCAATCGGTGAAGAGCTTTAGGAGACTTAAGATTTTGAACAAACTGACATTTAAATCTTTATTTATATAGAAATAGATAATCAAGTCATTATACAAATGATATTTTGATTTATTACTTAAATTCATTTAAATGACAAGACCGTTTCTGTTTAATTGATTATTTTTCAGCTAATGTGATGAATTATTAGTTAAGCTTTGAAAAACCCAGAATTGTCACCTAAGTGATTATTGAAAAACAACGTACATATATTGCTACAGACATGATCGGAAAATAAAATGATGTAAAACAATGGCTTTGAGTTTAAAGTTGTTAAGTCCACTTTTAGCTGATACTGACTTAATAGTCTTGTTGTACCGTACTATATGCATGTCTCGCATTAATTTGACAATTAAAAATCATTTATATATTTCGAAAAAATGTCTCAAGAAAATTTAACAATTTCATTCAGATCTGAGACTATAGTAAATATATATATAATTTTGCCATTTGTATTCAGATCTATTAACCTCTTTAGTGTATTATATATGCGCGAGGCATAGTGCGTAACACAGTGCACATGGCGAATATATCCGCCGAAATGTT
>JAGVSQ010002259.1:0-25387 GCA_022683975.1 Rhyacophila evoluta | reverse complement strand
TGATTAAGACCAGGTGTGAGGACGGGGCGGGTGGATGGTGGGCACTCTTATTAGAGTAATAATGTACAAATGTATGAAGATTTCAATTTTAATGTAATATTAAGACACAACCAATTGCTTAATATCATCAATGCAGCTTGAAATTTACATTTTACGTCTTCTGTCTGCGCCAAAGTTGTCTGTGTTGTGGCGACGACAATATTTAAACCGGCCGACCTTTTAAATTTCACCTTTCCGTTGAAAAAGTGGCGCGTTCTGCGTTCATTGGTTAAATATGTTTATCAGATTATATTAAGTTTCACTCCAAAATTGGAATTACTTACTGGAACATAATTATAATATTCGCCGACTGTTACAGCATTTTTATTTATCAATACCAGACAATCAATTGAATATGTGCAAAGCTAAATGCAATACATTGCAAATGTATTTTTTTAATTGCAAAATATGCACACGAATAATCAAATTACTCAATAAATAGTCACTTAGTTAGATCATATTTTTTAAAAACGTTTCTAATAAAAGTTCTATTATAATATTTTTTTATCATTCATTGCGTTACCGTATAAATTTGAAACTTATATACCTTTACGACATCAACCTACTCTAACTTAATCCACGTCATTAAATACTTTATAATTTATCAAAGTGAAACACATTTTATTGATGAATTTAATTGGTTTTGGCTGATTTATGTCCGCTAACTAACATCTCAATCAATTATAGTATTGCTACCTACGTAAGAAATAACTATTAATTAATTTTAATAACCGTTTTAAAACAACATGGCTTAATTAATGCCGCATTTTTTCGTAGTGCAGTATTTTGAAATGAACGTGATGGTAAACTTTTAGTATTTAGTAATTAGTATTGTAAATCAAAATAAAAGCTCTATTATAACATGAAATTCAAATTTAGAACAAAACAAAAAAGGTACAAGCGAAATTATATCTTATAATATATTCCTTTGAGTAGTATGGATGGATGCACATGTACGTCCACACTCTATTGCATATTGAGTATATTCTATTGTGAATGTATACACCAGATGAGATTATGTTACATTTACTGCTATTACTATTTTAATAGAATTATCTTCTGTGATTTCATTTAAATTCTTTTGTTGGTAGATTGAATTTGTGGAGTGCTCGAAATATTATTAAATTTAGATTCGTTTTGTTGGCATGTTTGTATTTGAAATAGAAACGACTGGATGCACGGCAAGGTCGATTCTTATTGGCCGCACGCGAGTAAGGTCACTCTGCGCCTGTTACGTAATAACAAATATTGTGAAGAGATCATACATTGTGTACGGTAGCCATTAATAAACATTTTTTTTTTTTTTATAATTTCCTGAAATTTATATTTTCCCATACTTACTCGGCTTACCCCGTGAAAGCTCAGAACTCGTTGATATTTATAATTTTTCACATGGCGAGTTCATTACATCCCGAGCTTAAGCTAAATCTGGCTAAATGTAAATTAACGATTTTTAAGTGAAAAGTCAGTTTACATCTATGTATTTTATATATACTTGCTTAATCTATTCTAAATCTTAATTCTAGTCATCTTCACTTAACAGTAATTGTAGTGTATTTTTTGCCAATAAATTACTTGTTTCTTAAAATATTACTTCATATTATTTTTTTTATGTACAATAACAGTATATTTGGACAACCGATTCCCGTAAGAAAAACAATAGAATTTTTATATTAGTGTGTATACTGGCCCTGCTAAGTAAAAACGCAAAGTTTTGCGTGTATTTTCATATGTGGACATTCCGTTTTTACTTTTAAAAATCTTTCCTCTTGTTAAAATATTACTAAAAAAAAACAATCAAAACAAATGCATCAAGTTGTGTGTGGTAGATAAAATCCTATTTTATAATATTTTCTTCATCTTCCACTACGTTTGCTCCCAAAATCGAGCATATAGATTTTCTACACAGGGAGGGTGAAGATATCCTCCCTGAAAGTGGAGTATATGCATTACGCAATGTGAAAATGTCTTGACAGATTATTTTTCACGAGAATTGTTTCTCAGACAATTGTTCAACCCAATGGGCACCCAGTCCTGTATTTTGAGATTTTTTTAAATTCGACGGATGTGGCATACACAGAATCCGACAAATCCCACATTCCCCGGATTGCTAGGTGAAATGTTAAAGGTATATAACGTTGTGATATATTTCAGACGGCAAAGAAAAATGTTTGCCGCGTAGTAGTCGTTTCTATTTATTTCAATAATATCATCGAAATTTTAAATTGTAAATGAATCTACTTAAAACTATTTAAAAGACTCAAATCTTTATACTTCGACTTAAATTGTTATACACGACCAAGAATCCCTCCATGTTTAACGCCTTCAAGAAAAAATAACTATGTATATGTTAAATCAATGTAAAGACATAATATATACCAAATTAGTTAGTGTAAATTACTTTAAAACTATGTAAGAATAATTAAATGCTATAAAATCATATTTATTAATTATAAAACGAAATTCACGTTCTTTATGGTCACACTATCTAACATTGGATGTCTCGCATCTGGCAAGTACCTTTTATTGCGTTTAATATGTCATAAAATACACAATTGATTGTTCAGAAAATAAATAAAAAGTGTCATCCTTGAGCAGGTTACTGCGTCTGACCTATTCGTCTCATAATAAGAATATATGGGCATATTATATTATTATGACATTAGTATTTTTATGGCTCATTACACGTTGCCAACTTGTCTTTTTTGGTTTCTCAACATGGCTTAATAATAAATAAGCACAAGACTGAAATAACATGAAAAGTCATGTTTTAATTTTGCTATAATGCATATATTGTATAATATAGATAATTAGTTTATACAGTATCGCCAAATTATATACAAGATGAATGTTTAATTATTATAATATAAATCGCACCACCGTTATTTAATTAGAAAAAGTTTGAATTACGGTAATAATTATAAATTTATATTTATATAAGTTAATTATTGAATTGAAACGTATCTGCAAATGTTTCATACAATATTAACGAAGATAAAAAGTTATTGAGAGGTTTAACAGAAAAAACGGCACTGTCTATGAAATCATTGCGGAAAATCAAATAAATTCGATAAAAGCTATCTTATAACTTATTTTAATAGTTTTCTACGAATATGGGAGCTTTTAAATGAACTGTTTAAGATGTTATATAAGATCATGTGGACATATGTATTCTGGAGATTTTTTTATGGTATACCAATGTTCGTTCTTTAAGTGGAGCACATGGGTCTACATTGTGTGAAGATATCTACTCCGAAAGTGGAGTATATGAATCTCCGCAATGTGAAGACGTTAACAGATTGTTTTTCACGAGAATTGTGTGTAAGACAATCCAATCAACCCAACGTGCATCCAAGTCTTGGATTTTTGGTCTGTTTAAAGACGTCAGATGCGGGAATGGAACCCGCATTCTCCGGATTGCTAGGCGCGCGCGCTGACCTCTACGCTACCGGAGAGACAATATAAACGACAGTTTATTAATTTTGTTCTTTGGCCTCTCTTGATGTATCATTTTTGTTTCAATTTTTTTATAAAAGGGCTGGTTATTCGTCATTCGCCAGCTTCGATGAATGAGCAAATTAACGTACAGACAATGTAAATATTGATCAAATTATTGGAATCAATCGCGTCACTTTAAAGACTAATTGCACACTTTATTGTCATCAGCAATACAATTTTATTTGTATTATTAATACGACGTTTTAAGTATGTAATGCGGTATTTTTATTTGATGAACTTGATTAGATGATTAAATTCACAGAGAATTTTGTGTTATAAATACACACTAAATTTGGATCTCAACGGTCTGAAGATTACCACTTCAGAAATTGAGTATATGGATATTGGCATCGCCGAGAATTATGTCGATAAGTTTTTTTGTCACGAATTGATAGTCACTCGGAAATTTGTGTAATAAATTTTATATCGTAGGTTTGATTAACTTGTACATACATAAAATTGAGGCGTATTACGAAATTATTAAGTTCATAGCGAAACCACATCCGGTTCCCAGAGGCATTCAAAGAATGTTTCATAAAAATAGAAATCACATCGAACGTTGACCGATAAATCGATTAAATCACTCGTCCTAATATAAATACGGAGTAACCACAGTGTGTGAAATGTCTGTTTGACACGGCTCAGATGCCCATATTAAGATCGAGGATAACCCACGCTTCCGTTCTAACCCTTAGTCACTGTCCAGCGTCAGTCTCGTCACAATATTAAAACAATCAAACGGAAACGTGAAATCACACATTTTGATTAAAATATGATTTATTTTAATGCCATTTCTGTCACTCATAATAACACGCGTTTGCGGCAATAAATAAAGCGGTAAAAATTGAAGTTGGTTTAGTTTCGTGACGCGAGTGCTCGCGAGAAGGATTGTGGATAATCCATTTAATAATATAAATAGTGCAATAATTATTTAAGTGTTGAAACAATCATATCAGTTTTAATTCACTTTCTTCTTTAGACAGTAATATTTTTATAAATCAAAGTTATCGTGATATATAGTTTTGGAACAAGTAAGTCAATTAAGAATATCTCTTATTCAAAAATATTTTAATTTCTTCTTGATAATGATTTAAAATATATTACGTCGTCTAGTTCCTATCTACCACTTTGTCCACTTTAGTAACTATCGGTAAATCGATTTTTTTTTATTGTTTCTTTTTTTTAATAAAAATAAAAATCTGGGAAATTATCTATTTTGTGAGCTTCGTTATAGGATTACGGACGTTTAGAGTAAAATTAAGTATTTGTTTTAGTTATATTTTAGGAGTAATTACGATAATAATAATTAATTTGTAATTTTCAAATCTACTTTTATATGGGTTTATTGCCGTTGAGAAATTATCGATCTTTCAATATGATCTCAAATAGAGAATAGAATAAAACCTCATATTTAGTTCAAATTTGACAAAAAGTGGTAGATAAGAACTAGACGACTCAATATAAGAATTAAATATTCCTTTATATTTTATAATTTAAAAGAATCTATTGAAAGTGTATTGAATTTTTAATATTACAATTGTACAGTGGAGTGGAATTAATTGAGAAGTATTACGTTTTCTCAATAATTTTGAGTAATTATTTCTCTTAAACATGAAAAAGGATTATTTTCCCATTTCTGTTCGTGGTAACCATTTGGACTTAGTTTCTAAATTTATGCTTTTCATGAGATAATTAAATAAGTTCAACCTCTGGAGTACACTTAAGATTTAATATGTTTTTTAAAAGTCCCTTGAAAAAAAAGAGATTTCCTTGGCTAGCTTTTATTGTAGACTATGTAAAAGCTAAAATAAATGTAGTAATAGTAATTCTAACTAATTTTTGTCGACTTAGGTGTTTTTATTATATTATATTAATACTAATTTTACTATTTAGATATCAGTAACAACTATCTAAATTTAGAAGCCCGATCGCAATGAAAGTAAAAAAAAACTGCATTGTACATTGTCAGCGTTAGGTTAGGTGTATATGAAATAGCGATATTAATACTGGCTATTCTACTTAATACAACGTTTAGAACTAATCTATATACTATTATAATCAAACATCTATATTTTTGTTTATATACATACTTTCATTTCAAAATCATTTGGTTGTTATTTGTAGCGAGGCACTTCAAGCACTGGGCTTCGTTTTGCATACGTCAAAGTACTTCCGAGAGCAATAGTGGTGTTTAACGAAATTTCCTCGGTTATTGATATCTTCCACCCGAGTGAGAGTGATGTTATTTTATTAATTTCTAAATTAAGTTTTGTCTCACTCACTAAAGTAAGCTTTCTTTGTTTTATTTTCTCTGTTTACGTTAAATGTATTTATGTACAATATATAAATTCTGAACCTGCTATTTAAAATTGATTTTCTTCTAATATGATTTGTATAAAACGTGCTATGTTGTAAATACTTTGGACTGCTAATTTGTGATGTTTACAACGTATACAAAAATAGCACTAATATCGATTTGATAAATTATCATATCATATTTTATCGAAAAAAGCTTCATTACGGATGGGCTTAATTGACAGGTAATTAAGCACGATGCTTTCTTCATATTGTTTTGCCTTCTCGTACTTTTCATGTATATTTGTATGAATTATAGCATTATGTATATCATTTTCATGCAACTTCTCTAATAACAGTAGGATTGCCATTTTTTTTTGACCGTAATTTACTATAATTAAGACCGGCAGCATGCTCCTAATAATTATAATTCAATTGCTTTGCGTGTCTTTTCTTAATTAAACTCTCGTTTAATAAATCTTGGCCTACTGTATTTAGCGAATAGTTTCGGAGAATTAATTTATTTGCAGTGATCACAAATAATATAATTCATATAGGCATTCTTTGAAAGAACTTGTGCATCTATATAAGCGGATAATATTTACATATTCTTCTGCTGTAGCCATTTAACCGCTTGGACCCCAACGACTTACCGGTAAGTCGGGCGATGACGTGCCCTGTATGCCAACGACTCACCCGTGAGTCGGGACGATTTCTCTTACTAAATGTATACTATTCTAGTCTGAAAAATGGTTTCAACATAAAATCATTGACATGTTAACTTATAAATGCATAAGTCAAATTATTTTTCTTGCATGTTTTAATATCTCGAAAATCTCTGGCATACAGGGCAAGATCATATACATCGCGACTGGCAGAGTTAAATACAATATTAATTCAATGCATAAGCGCAAGTAGATACAACAGAAAGAATTGTTGAAGTATTCATATTGTATAATTAATATAATATAATATTGTATATACTAATTTTCCTTCATCAATTATTGTATGAAAAATAGCACCATAAAAAATAACTGCGTAGATAACACCTCATCTAGCCTAACTTGATCCAACTAAGGTTTTTCTCGTGTTTTTATCTATATCAATGTATTAAGGATCTCGTCTTAAGGGGGCTACACACATTCAAGTTTACATGCCCAATCATTTGTGTGTGACTATTTTTTCCCTGAGAACGTAATATTTACTAATTGTAGGTAATCCTACGTGTATTTGATATAAACTGTAACATCGGCCATCTACCTACATACAGTGAAATAACTTATAAACCATTCATTGATATGGGATGCTTCAATTATTATTATTATTGCTATATTGACATGATCGATTTTACCAACAAAATGCACTATTAGTTTTTGAATTTTTATACTTTATATTACAAAACGAAATAAAAATTGTGGTACATACAATTTTACTATTTAAAAAATGTTGGTCATAAAATATTAAACACTGAAAATAATAGTAAATTTATTCAATCGATTATTTGTAATTCTAATTAATGTTAGTGGAACTCCAGTCTGAACTAAATTCAAAGTCTTTTTTTTACTTCATCACTCTACTTGTGAGGTTCGTAAAATGGACACAATGAATAATATCGTAAATTATGGTCACCGCATTTTTATGATCGTTTATGCATACTTGCGCAAGTTTGCTTGAGCGTGTGTAGCCCCTTTTGACTTTCATTCATTATTACCGGGCTAAAGTGATTTGGCTTCCTTCTTATTGACGCCAGCGTCTATTTATATAATTGATATCGAATTTATTTTTGACTCATTCCGAATATATTATATATTTTTAGCATTTTGCGGTAACACTGCACTTTGAATGCATTTGAGTAAGGCACAATAAAAGAAGTACCGCCAAGAACATATTGCATCGTAAAAAGAGTTTGAAAGTTTTATTATAAATGAGATCATGCATTCTGTAGAATGGTGTTGTGCCATCTCTCACGTGTTTCAAATTCGTAATAAGATATTGCATTGATGATTTAACCAGCATATTCTAGAATTCAAGTCGATCATCTCTGTATGGATATAATATCTTCAGGCAATGAGTTTTTATAACTGAATATCTAAAAAAACAAAGGCTTTAATGAACATATCTTGAGTATAATTTACGTAATATCACTCATCTCGCATATTATTATTTTTTGAAATTGTTTGTGTGAAACGGTGCGCCTAAAACGGGTGTTAAAGTATTTTGTTATTGGCTTATTTATAATGTATTGTATAACCAACAAACAAATGTTTTTAAAAACAAATGTGTTCCCACAGTGACATCTATATAATTTTTAAATATGTGCAGCCACTTAGTAATTACTTAAGAGATATTGTCTTAAAAGATAACATCATTTTTATCGTCATTCATTCATGGAAAAAGTAAACTCTACTTTGATTACACTGCTTTATAAATAAATTATAGCACAATTTTTAAACTGCATTATAATAAAATGATTATATTTTCTTATCTTCGTTATCAGGTTCATTGGATTAGTTATACTAACAAATTTACTCTTTTGTGCTGAATTGCAATGACTTTTCATAGTCCAATGAACTGTATAAAATATTGTAAACGACATAATTAGTTTACATATTGCTAGAGAAAAGGTATTATTATAATATTTATATATTTTTAATTAAATTTAAAGGTAATTTACGAAAAATAAAACTATAAAAGCCATGATTATTTGCAGTAATTTATTTATCTATTATTGAAACATTTTCCTATTTAAATTTACAAACTGTTAGATATTAATATCTATGATTTTGCTTTCATGAGGCTTAAAAGCTTTGAAGGTGGTTTAAATGTCCCCAGTCAAGTATTTTTATATGCATGTGAGTATAAACAAAACTTGTAGTTGGAGAAATAGCTGTGAACTTAAATAATCTACATTCAAGGTAATTATTATACTAAACAGAATTTCACCAGAGTAATTGAAATTTTAACTTGTGAAGAGCAGCTTTTCGTAGAGTAAATTAAATAATATACTGGGTTGGCGATACTAAATTTTCGTCTGATTCATAATTAAATTTTAGTAAAAATGTAATGAGCGGTAGTGAAATTTTAAGATCATTTTAGTATAATGTATTTAATATATTTAGATCTGTCATTTCCACTGTGAAATAGTTTGTATCTTCCGAAATGTTTTTCATGCTGCAATCAAATGTATTTTTCATTTGGTAGGTAAGATGACAACATATTTTCAATACGTGAACACAGTCTGTCCGTTATACGGGTGACGTTACTATCTATTTCCGTTTCAATTTCCGTGCATACTTACGTAATAATTACATCGTCTAGCTTTTAATCCAGCTTTTCGTTTTCAATCTCTTCATGTTATGCCTGAATCCATACCCATGTAATACACTATAATATATAACGTGTCGATAGAAAGTAAGGTAATGTAAATTGAAATTGCCACTCCTGCCCCAACGATGGCTTACTATGGAGGTGACGCCTTCTATAACGTTTGCATATAAACTGTGGAAAGGAAACGACGTAATTCTCAAGTTTTCAAAAAAGCTTTTCTTCGTTAATCCCAATATATACAACTAAATACACGTTCTATTAACAGGACGTAAGCTGCAAATGCTAATATTAGTATTTAAATTTAGTATTTAGAGTTTGAAAAAAAGATGACCTGTCAAATTTGTTACTAGGAAAAAGGATATCTACCAAATCGATTGTGTTGATTATTTTTAAATAACTTATTAAATTAATATGAAATTGCTTAAATAAAACATCAGTTTTCTTTGTGCATTTCAATGTTGTGTCTATTTAACATTTTGACTTTGGCCCTGCATAATTAAATCGACTTTTTTGTGTCTCCTATGAGTTTTGTTCTGCGTGAGTTACGTCTTTTTTACTTTCTACTGTCAATATGATATGCAAAAATATATAAATAAAATGTTCAAAAACAATGTTAATAGAAAGATTCAATTAATCTAGTTCTGGTTGGTAAAATAATTAACATGAATGTAGATGATTTAAGTTCACAGTTATTTCTTCAACTAAAACTTTGGTCTATCTTTACATGCGTATGAAAATGCCTGAATGGGGACATTTAAACTACCTGCAAAGCTTTGGAACTTCATGAAAGCAAAATCATATACATGAATATCTAACATTTTGTAAAAATTAATTTAAATGGGAAAATGCTTATGAAGTTTTAGAAAGAAAAGTAATAAGAGGGGCTACTGAGAGAGTTAGACAGGTTCATCGAAAGCTTAGATTCTACATTCATTCCCCCTATGAATATTATACAGTTTTAACACCCGCAGCATATCTTTGTTACTCGTATTATTTATTATACACGTCGTTGAATTTGTTTTTGATTGTTTGCCTTCGTTGATTTTGATGTTCTTTCTGAGTTATAACTAACGCCACCCAATTCGATTGACCCCCTTAAGCTGAACGTGGGTGCATACCAACATTTATAAGACCACTGCAACATTTTAGGTATCACATGCCACAAGAATAGCAATCAATAATAATATGTATGTAGATCAAAATAATATAAACGTGAATCAAAGAACACACTTGAATACTCCAATTGCAATTAGGTGCATAGAAAGTAAAAAAAATGTTCGTACACAACATAATTTGGGTTGAATGATATCAAATGACCTTAAGTCCACTGAATTTCAAACTGAGATAAATGCAGTTAACTGTATCTTGTAAAATAATTGACGTAAGATGTAGGATTTCGCCAAATGATAGAATCTAGTAACCATGACGGATACAAAAAAGACCTGAAGCTATTCCTTTGATGTAGCATTAAAAAAAAAACACCATTTATTTGGATTTAAATACAATTGATAAAATATAGCTGGATTTGAATCAGTTTGAAAAATATTCTGATATTTGTACGCGATTTAGATAGTGGACTTCTGTGGGTTTGAAGTACATCATCATATGCAGATTTGCATATTCTTTTAAACGTATATAAAATGTACATTTTCTCAATGTGTGGACTTAACGGTGTCAACACATATGACAATGTATAAACGTATCGATTGTGGAAATGAAAAGGCCGTAATCCACATAGAACAAATTTTACAGGAGGCACCATTTTCCTTTCTACAGTCGATATGGGAAATGCTTTATACTTTAAAATACTTCATGTTCTCAACAGGTCAAATAAATAAATGAAATACTTTTTTATCCCTGTAATGAACCACGTTTATGACACGCGAGTCGTAGACACTAACTTGTTTACCTAATTCGATCATGTCAAGTTTGTTATTCTGGCCATTTTCTCTTTCTGACTTCCTGTCTTGTTGTGTATTTCTCGAAAAATGGCTCAATGGAGTCGCTTACTTTGATATGTGAGATGACAAGAGTATTACTTAAAACGTTTGTGGCTGTACTTTCCTCAACATGTGCCAACTTCAAATACAGCCACAAACATCCTTTTACAAATCATACATTCGAAGACAATATCAAGCTTCGTCTGATTTTTATTTAAAAACTATTACACTCTCTGTTATAGTCATAGTTTTTCGGACATCTATCTTAACGTTCTTCATTAGAAATCCTAAATAAGTGCTTGTAAGTTGTGAACTTTGTCTGCTAGTGATTACTATTATAATTTCTAGGATCCTCTCAATTTTGCTTCAATGATGATTTCAATGGGAGTGTGCGAGTATAGCTTATAACCATTCCGCTTAAAACAAACGATTTACTTGTTTTTATAATAATTCTCGTTGCGTCCCGTACTTTGCTTATAATTAAATTAGTATGATGACATGTGAACGATGTATGTTACTAAGATAAATCAAATATATTTAAAGTATCATTGAATTTTTTTCTATCTCTTGAAACGTGATATTTATTTTAAGAACACTCATTATTAGCAACAAGTAATTCTGTATATTATGTTGGACGCTGACGATGTTTTCAAGCAATTTATAGTTTTATGATATTCATGTTATTTACTTCGATAACGAGATAAAACAAAAGAAAAGGTAGAATTCTTAGAATAGGTACTACAATAGCATGGTGACGTGATATTTCACAATGTTGCATAATGCACTTATATTAAATTTATTTTATGAGTAAATATCTATCCATATCCGCTTGGAATGTGGAGCATATAGATCTCTCCAATTTCAGAATTTAGTATTTTTCAACTAAGCACACATTTAAATTTTTATTGGGGTGGTTATTGAATCAGTGTTTACCACTTAGCGCAGAAGTTTTAACGTGAAAGCAGAGCGATAAAAGTGTTTTGGGCACTACACAGAAAAATTGTAAATTAATCTACTGAATATATTCATCGATATAATTAAATAGTTCTTTCTCAAATGAATGACTATCACATCAGCACAAAGCGAACTCTGAAAACGTATCACGGTACTACCGACGTTGGTTTAATTGATTCCAACCAATTTCACATACCACTATCAATTAACTTGAATTAATATTGCAGTTTGTTGGGAAGTAAAATAATTCTCAACTTTTTATGTCCTTATCTTTTTAAAGTTATAAATGAATATTATATGAATACTATATTACTCGGTTATGTTAAACTACTTTTTCGTATCAATTACTCCTTGCTGTTATTGCATCATCTATTTTTTATTACCGTTTTCAGAAAGTATGGTATATATTGTAAATTTATTTTAATACAATGGGAATACTTCTTGAATAAATTTATACTTTACGCGGGACATACGGGACAAATTTAGAGTCGCCTTGTCGCTCGAGGACATAAAAAGTTGTGCGTAAAACCGCAAAGCCAGAAAAGAGTGTAGTGTAAATAAATTACTACCGAAAGGACTAATTACGACTGGATGTAGTCTAATTAAGCAGAAGACGTCCAAGCCACAAATTGAATTTGTTCATTTTATTGCATGTAATGCTTTGAAAATATCAATAATTTAATACAATGACAAAGACACCCAATTAAAAATATTCACCCAGAAGAAGTAATAAATGTTTAAAAATAATATCTACAAAACGTCAATGTGTTTCAAACGTTTTTGGCTTTGAAGTTTAAATATTTTATTTACTATTCTAAATTATAATAATTACCATAGTGCCAATTTCAAACATTTATTCAATAAATATCCGTATATATTATTGTATTGTATTGCATCGATGTATTTGTTTTATTTATAAACAAAAAAAACAGTAAATATAATCAATTCAAAAAGATTTTGTCGACAAAGAATAATATAATATCAATAAAAGCCAAGTGAAAAATGATCAAAATTTCAACTAGCAAAAGACATCCAACCCACAAAACATTCAATAACTTTTATAGTAGTGCGTTTTTCAGCAATCTAGTAATCAGGAAAGATGTAGTATATGCCATGTGAGTATTTAAATTGTACAGTACAGTCTAAATAATATAGAATTCATACTAAATTTTATTTTGTTTCTGAAAATTTTCAATCGTGTTTTTCTCACAATTGATAGATTGTGGCTTGGGCGTCTTCTGTTTAATTACATGCAACTGATGATCTATTGATATGTTTTAAAAGGGAATTTTGCTCCAGATAAAGCAGTGGGTCGTACGCTGTACCATTAACAAGAGTGACGACTGTCATTAAATGATTTTATGACATCACGTCCGATGCAATGAATAATCTGACTTGGCATCTGTACATTGTACATTCCTTTGGTAACCGTGCATTTCGAAAATGTTTTACGAGTAAAAATACGTGTCGTATTTACTTACTGCTTCCGAATACTAAATAGATTAAAACTTAAAACTCGTATATAAGGTTGACATGTAAATATTCAAATCTTGTTTCTTATCGAATAATGACAACTTGTTCTTGTGATTTACGCGTAATTAAAATCGCATTCAATGTCTTGATACGCGTGCTCAGACAACCAATTAAAATACTATTTACTACTATTGTATTGATCAATACAGATATGGAATAAATATCTTTACAATGAATTCTCTTTCTATTTGTACGTATAATATATCGATGGCCGTATGTTGACAGCACGTATTATACATTTGTTAAATTGTTCAGAAGTATTTTAAAGAAAATGTAATACACTTTGGGGTGAAATGACGTTTATTTTCATTTAAAAAATAGTATTTTTTTTATTTCTCGATATTTATTTTTTATAAGCTTTTTTGTTTTGCCGCAACGATTTAACATGTATGATACGTGCTGTCAGCTTACGGCCATCGATATATGTATAGTTTTTTTTATACCATGTTCGCTCCCAAAGTGGAGCATATGAATTCACACAGTGCGAAGAAATCCACTCCGAAAGTGGAGTATATGGATCTCCGCAATGTGAACACGTCTTGGCAGATTATTTTTCACGAGAATTGTTTGTCAGACAATCAATTAAATCCGACCAGACGGGGAATCGAACCCGCATTCTCCGGATTGCTAGGCGCGCACGCTACCAACTAAACTAAAAATAGTTCCGTATGAAACTTCACGACTCGAGTTGTAGCTTTATAGTTCTCTAGAAGTGTAAAACAAACAAATTGGTGACATTTTAACAACTCAAATATAATAAAAGCTCCCTCTAATGAGGAAAATGGATAAAACATTCTATATTATTATTCAAAGTCAGAGCTTTTCCTCTCAGTATTTTCAGCCTTAGTGTAGATACATAATACACATGACTTATGAATGTTACAAAATTCAAAATGTATTAAATACTATAATACAGATTCTCATACATATATCGGGTTTCTTCTTTGGTTATTTTCAAGCTATATTATGGTGTGGATCGATTAGCGCGCGCTTCAGTGCTGAAAGACACGGGTTGAACTTGTGTAGTTGTATAAAGTATTTTGATTGGCTGATAACCAATTCTTATTAAAATATAGACATTATCGCGGATATCCACGTGCTCTACTTTCGAAGAGCTATTCATTTGAGTCGAGTTTAATGTACATGGACTCTAAACAAAGTTGTATTAACAGAAATGTTTACTAATTTTTTTTCAGATACAATGTTACCAAGCCGATGGATTTGGGTGGCAGGGCTTGTGTTTGCAGTGGCAACTTGGAGAACCGCAGAATCATGCTCATGCATGGGACAGCATCCACAGACGCATTACTGCTCATCAGACTTCGGTATGACCCAATAAACTTTAAACGTGTATAAATGACGAGTGTTTAGAACGCTTAATTATTAATGAAATATGTTAATTCACGCACTATCAATGCTTCTAGTATATATTATTTTTTAAAACTATATTGACCATGTTTTATTTCCTTCCTACAGTCATTGTTGCTACAGCCAAACGACTGATGAAGTCAAGTGTGGCATATGAAAACCACTACAAATTAAGGATACGGAAAGAATTTAAGGTAATTACGAAATATTTTAAAATATTACGTAACATATTAAGCCGACTCTGTTTAGGCAAAATGCATTAACTCTCAGTCTTTTGAAGAATAATTTTATTTGAGAATCACAATGTATACAAATGAATACACGTTCTATCAAAAGGAAACAAACCGCAAATACCGAATTATTATCTAAATAAGGCTTAAGATTTTTGAAAAAGAAGGACCTATAAAATTCCCGTGCAGGGACAAAAACCAAACCTTACTCACGGCATTATTGTTATGTGAGGGTTAATAAAGAGGATCGATACGTATTTTATTTAATAATATAATAACTTGAAACTGTTAAGTATCATACATACTACATTTTTATCGTCATTTCTATTATTTTAATGAGACTCACACGTCTTGAATTAATATAAATTAAAACAGTAGTGTTTTTTGTTTTAACATATTGATTATTCTGAGCCCCATTTTTCGAAGCATATTTTTCTACACAGCGCTATTTACTGGAAGTTTTCGGAAATGTTAAGTCGGAAAAACTTTATTTTGTGGCGTGTTGTAAGAATGCATCACGCGAAAAATGGAAGGCCCAACGACTGTTGTATTATACAATAATGTGATTTAGTATAGAAAGACATATGCCGGTAGTGAATGATGTGCCACTCCTCGTACAAGATATATCAGTATAATTCTGTAGTAGTTTATTATTTTAAAAATTCAATCAGCCTAAAGGCTCTTGCACCCTAGACGCGATCTGTCACGGCGTGCAGCGATCTAGATGTAGACATCATCCCACCGCATACAGGCGACCAATCGCAGCGAGCCAGCCGGGATGCGATTGGTCGCTTCTATGTGGTTGAATACCGCATACAACTAGGTCACCACCCGTCGCGACAGATCGCTTCCGGTGTACGAGAGTCTTTAAAGTTTGACGAAATGAAAAAAAAATGTAATTCGTCCGGTTTTTAGTGATTCATAAAAGCGTGGACTTTTTCACTTAATTAATTCAGGAGACAATAAATTTAAATGGTAATAAAATACCTGCTGGGGAATACATTGTGATTGTAGCGACACTAAATTTTATCCAATTAAAGATATCACTACCATCCATGCTACTATGTTCGGTTAAAAGCTCAAGCCTGAGTGCTTTAATTTGCCAAGACACTACCTTGACCGCTTTTCTTCCATTCAATAGCTGGTATAGTGTAACCTTCATCCGATAAGGATTTATGGAAATTGCATTATAACAATGCCTTATTGCATCGCAATAAAAGTTTTTTTTTTGTCGACGGCAGCGGCATTCAACGTTAAGTTTGTAAACATTTCCTTGTGAGTCGCGGATTAATCTTATATTTTGACGAATATTAGGTATGAAAAAACTTCGATATCGTTTGGCAAGTTGTGAAAAAAATCTTGCATAAGCAGTACCACAATCAAATAGACTAATCAATGTACATATCTAATGAAACAACATCGTCCATGTGAGCGAAAAAAAACGAGAAATTATTATTTTGTGAAGAAAGTTACACATCGTTAGCAAAGCTACGGTAACAGAGATAGAAAATATCGGCAGCGCGACAACACGTTGTCATCACAACAACTTGCTCACTTGCTCACTCACATATCTATAGCTATTTTGTATCTCTGTTGCCGTCGTTTAGCCGCCGTCGCTCTATCGTCGCGGCATTTATCGTACCATTGGCCTTATTCAAGTTGCGCGATTTTCGACATGCATGAAAACCTTCAAAACAATTAATTACATAACTCGAGTACGAACTTTATATATTTAATATTATTCATTCAAATATCATTTTCAAAATTACAAAATCGCCAAGTAAAATAATTATCTATTAAAAGATCATTTTATTTCAGTTGTTTCAAACTTTCAATGAAAGAAGAGTCTTAAATTATAATTTATTGCATTACTTAATCTAAAATGCAGATTATCGATAAATGTCAATCAATTATATATTTTATTCGAGATTATTTATTTTATTAAAAATGTTTTATGAAACTTCCAACAGATGTCAGAGAAAGCCGAAACGGCGCTGAAGGCAGGCCGATTGATTACAGCAATTGATGATGGATTATGCGGAGTACGCCTTTCACTCAATCAAACTTATCTTATAACGGGTATGTATTTGCAATCCATACTAAGTAACCCCAAGTAGTTAAGTATTTAAAAATAGATCAAGTTGCTTTGTCATTCATGCTATTTATATGCATACGGATATATTTCTTGACAATAATTATTATATTATGAATGTATTTATCTGAGTTATTTGTTGTGTGAATGAATGTATTGTGCCAATGATATCGTTGTAATAAGCCCACTTAAATTCACTGGAGTAATAATTGAATTACTTTGACATTTGACATTTAACTTGAAATCATTATGCTTCATTGTCACACATGATTTCTTATTAAATTATTTATTGATGGTTAAAATTAGTGTCAATTTCCACAGGGCAAGACGTCAGTTATAAACATAATAGTTATACTTTGTTTATTGTAATCAATTAATTATATTATGCATTTATATTACCCTTATAATAACATATGTTACTTAATAGTTTTATAATGACATCTGTGAAAAATTATCAAAGCTGAAGCAAAAGTTACTATTTAATTTTAGCAGATGTCATTAAAATACCAACATTTAAGATTGAACTAAGAGCTCATCGGTGATGGTGTGCAGTCATTTAATTTGTGTTATTTTTTCAGGGCGAGTCTATAATCTTCAAGCTCACGTGAATCTGTGCAACTATGTGGAACTGTGGAGAAATGTCACACCCCGTCAACGCAAAGGATTCAGAATGCTTTACAAGCATGGTTGTCCATGCCGGGTAAGAATGCTATATACAATTCACAAAAATAATAATTTTAATATATCTTGATATACATTACACAGGGTTTCCTTGACTTATAATGAAGATTTGTTCCTACACCTCGGTCATAAGTAGAATCGTTTGTCGATTTTCATCCAAAACTTTATTATAATCGTTGCTATACACTGTACTAAGTATGCGCGAATAAGTATTTATTTTTACAATAATAGTTATGTCAAAAGAAATAATGCAAAAATTGATAAATAAAATTAAATATTTAGCTCCATTTTATCACAAGTAGTATAAAATACTTGTTTCTCTATCCTATTCGATAAATAAACAGGTGTCTTGTGAAATTTGGCACAGGTTGAGGAACGCTGGTATAATGAATACAGATGTTCGTAAAAGTTGATCGTAAGTGTCCCATTATTAGTTAAATCACTTTTTAGAAATAATTTAAACCTCTTGCTTTTTTTTTCATCGTATGTCTGAATTGTCGCAAGTCAAACTATCATAAGTCGAGGACTACTTGTATACATGTTCACAGAATTAAATTACAGTTAAATCACAATTTATGTTTATCTAAAGTTTTCGAATATTTCATATTTTTCAGATTGAATCGTGTGGACCATATGGCTGCAAAGACAGACATCAAAATAAGGTGTGCAAACTCGAAAGCAGCTGTCACGCATCAAATGGTATATGCCTAATCAACAAAGATGGCCAGTGTTCTTGGGCAAAGTGAGGATCCTTTAAATATTTATGAACATCATTTCAATAAAACAATTATTTTAATTATTACCAAAAGTTTTGTGTATTAATTTCTGCAATGTGAATGGCCTATTTCTAACTCTAAAGTGCTTACGCTTAGCAATCAGCTATGAGAACACAAATTATTAACATATTATAATTACTTTTTATTAATCTGATACTATTCATTACTAAATAATTTATTGTATATACTAAAAAATATATTAAATATTCAATTTAAATTGATATGAAACATAGCTTAGTAGCTTTGCGTATAGTTTTTTGATGTAAATTTGCAAGAAATAATTCACCAATATGTGGGAAAGGTTCTGTTCATTCATATTGGTACTAAAATCATTCCTCTTTCTGTGTTAATCGAGCGTTTCTCGGAAAGTGTTAAGCATAAGATGTTTTTTTTTATTAAAAATACAGGGATTAGATTTATTGGTAAAAAATAATATATAATTAAAATTCACTAAATATTCTACTATTATTAAATACATTTACTTTTTACAGAGCCCTGCGTCTTAATGAATGTCTCCGGCAGCACAAGAATAACCGAAGCAGAAACCCTTATTTCCCGTATTGAAAAAGAGGAATGACATATTTTGATAAATGAACGACAACTTTCAGAGGCAACTTTGTTTTTAATGTACAGTTGTTTTAAGAGCCTCTTTGAATTTTCAGTTTTAACTTATGTATGAATGTTAATATTAAATATCTATTGTCCTGTGTAGCTATATTATGAAATATTTGAATGTTAATTTTCATAATTATATATTTTGAAGAATGAGATTGATTAAAAAAAAAAAATAACTGTAATTCAAAATGTTCTAAATTTTTTGAGCGTCTGAAATGTATACATAATTATAATTATTTATGTTGTAATCATAAATAAGATAAGTTCTATTTTGTATTTTAAATATGAGTACCTGTGACCTTATTCCTAAAATATATTTGATTTGCAACAAAATTGTTCAATACAATACACTGTTCTTTAGTGTCACAAGTTTTATTTTTTCAACCTGCTAAAATCTATGAATATCTATGCATCCATTTTGGTTAATTTATTTTTCGTGGTTGAAAACCGAATGAACTGACCACATATATAATTATAATAATATATTTATTTCTGCTTACTGATTTGTCAGTATTTTTTTCCATAATATCAATTAATATAGCTTTAAGCCTTATTTATTGTAATGTTATAAAATATATAGATAAGTAAGTAGTATATATTAGATTTTGTACGTGTAAGTTGTTATATATTTCGAATCTTTTGAGTATTGTCTATATCGCTTGAGTTTTGCTATTTAAACTATAGACATGATGTTATAAATAGAAAACATAGGGATTTTTCTATAGTTGTAGCTACAATAAACTTCAATACTAAAACTATTCCAATAAAATTTTGAATAAATATCATCTTTCTGTTTTATTTATTTGTTTTACCCAATGACTTATATTCTACTTTTAAGAAAACAATATATTTTAAGAACCAATGTAATCAAGCAGTATTATTTTGAATTGTTTATCTATGAAGAAAAAAATACACTGATAATAATCTCAATCGTAAATTACTTATTTTTAAAACAAATAAATAATAACCAAAAGATATTCTGGGCAAATAAATGATCCTTTAATAAACACCCGTCTGGATGTCTGAATGATTTTAGACAAAATGTATTTAAAAAAGTTGTTGATTACACAGGGTTAATTATTTGATGGAATCTTTGGAAAATTAAAGTGAAAATAAGGATTAAGGCACTTACTCCCAATGACATCTATTGAATATTATTTATGTGAAAGATCAATTTAATATTAGATTTAATCGTATAATACTTTACAATACAATTAAGATATATAATCATAAATCACTTGCGTTTACTTAAGTCGGTTAAAGATTCCATCATAGATGCCTTCAATTCAAGCAGTTTGTTTGACGTATTGAAAAATTAAATGAAGGAAATAAATTTTATAAGAAGCTTACCATATCAGAGTAGTTGGGGAAGAATGTCTGCTCAATCAATGGGAAGTTCTCTTTTCCGAGCCTTCTTTGAAGTTGGAGTAAATGAGCGAAGACCCATGGCTTGTCCTATAAATGAAAAATAAATAAATTAAAATCAGTTAATCATTGATGTTAATATAACTTTGTATTAGGTTTCACTTGGACAAAATTTCAATATTCGAAAGATTACATTACATTCCATGTATATCGTTTATATTTATGTACTCCTCTATATACTATGGAGGCAAAAGTGTTTGGGAATTTTATATTTAGGTTCTGTTGTGTGTGGAGAGCTCCCTAGGGCTGAACTATTCTTTAGGGACAGCTAGTGGGAGGCAGAGGGAATATAAATGTTTCCTTAGAGATTTATTTTAAGAATGGGATACAATATCGATAATCTATTTTTGTCTAGACTTGATTTTAAAAATACTAGAAGTAAATAATAATAAACAACATATAAGTACAACCAACACGATCATCATCTGTTACTATATATATAGCATTTTGCGGGCTCTGGGTTTTTCGAAAATTCCCTTTCAGTCCTCATTAACTTGGGCAAATTACTGATATCAAAAGCTCACACAGCAAAACCACATTCACCTTTACCGATTGCATATGTATAATCGTAATTATAATATATTGGTGGGTTGGAAAATGATTTTTTCTTATAAGTAAATGACTAGAAAATGGACCACAGCGTAATTAATTATTGTGAATAGAGGAATATAATTAATATTTTCGACTGATGGTGCTTGATGGAAATTGATGGAGAGGAATATAAATTTAATGATATAATATATAGGAATGGAGTGTATTTTATTACCATATCCTTTTCAAGCATTGATTATATGGATGTCTATAATGTATAAACATCCAGACAGACTATTTGTGCAATTATTGATTGTCAGCTTATCGACATACTAATCCTGTAGTTTTAAATTTTAAAAAAATGATGCAATTATACAATATGTATGTTTTTATGTCCTTTAAAAAATATCTTTTTTTTGAAATCTTATCGTGTACTATGAATCAATATTCTAATGACATGCAATTTATAAAGAAAAATAGAATCAATAAATTAATAAATAATGAAAACCAGTGAAAGTGTAGGCAGGCAATCTAGTTACAATATATCGATTCCTGAAAAATGCATGACTTTGTAATATTTTCTAAAGCACAGTTAAAGTTTGCAGAAGGGAAAGGGTTATATGAACATTGTTAGAGTAATAATCACATACCATTATTTCATAGCAAATTGCAGGCTTGCATGTTGCATGCAATTCTAACTTCATGTAATTTAATTCAACGGAAATATGAAAATAAATAATGATTGATTTTTTACACTTTTTTTATTTATTTAGCGAGATTATCATTCAGCCATTATTGCATTGCGACATGGATATTTCCCTACTCATATATCATTATATATCATAATTATTGTGTTGATATGCAGTGATAATGAAAACCTTTTATAGAGTTAAACTGAAAGAAAGAGTTCTCACTTGAGTAATCATTCAAATTATACTTTTTAAAACAATACTTCAGACTGTTATACAAAATCTATAAATTTTGTATTACTCGAAGAATGTGAGTATCATTTTCGTATTGTCATAACTATGCTTAAAGAATATGTGTACCTACCTAATTGCATAAATCTCAAAATACTTGTACTTTTGGGTATTTGTTCTCTCAGGGGAGGAACAAAATATTGCTCAATAGATTTTAATTTTTTTATGTTTGTTTTTGTTTATGATGCGATAGTCAAATGACTTTTATGTGGGAATGTTTTTTACGGTATACTTACTTGGAAATTGTAGATGGCATTTAAGGAGTTGATTGATGGTACTCCACCGAATTTCAGTCCCAATAGCAAAGAGCGATATTCCTCTCCAGCATCACGAAGGTTCTGACGCACCAGCACAAAGTCGGGTCTGGAAAAAGTTATAAAAATGATTACTGGAAAGAAAATATACAGGATATTACTACATTCATAGAAACGTAGATACACATCCCTTTTTTTTGAATTCAGTCCTTAAAAAATTAAAATTATTGTTTGTTATTATTTATTGGTGGATCATAATTAATTGCGTCGATACAATAACGTGAAATAATTTATACGACAGACTTTATATTAGAGAAAGTAGAATTAGTTAAAGATATAATGTGGCTTCTGTGGTTAGAATGCTAAGTAGAGACCTCCCGGTAGTCAAGAGATTAGCGTGCGTAATTCAGAGACGGGTTTGGGTTGAATCCCATAGCTGTAGGATTTAAAAAAAATCAAAGATGTAGCATAGGATACCCAGTGAGTCAATCAACTGACTGACAAACAACGTAAGTCAATACCATCAAATTAAATAATTGTTATACAACGTCCGATTGTATTTTATTTCATCATTATACAATATATTGCCTCAAATAAACTAATTATTATACTTAGTGTATAATAACCATGTTTGCTCTCAAAGTGGAATATATAAATCTACACAGTGTGAAGATATCCACTCCGAAATTGGAATATATAGATTTCCGCAATGTGGAGACGTCTTGACAAATTATTTTTCACGAGAATTATTTGTCCAGTCCTGTATTTTTAGATTTTTTAAATTCGACAGATGGGCATTCTCTGGATTGCTATACAGGAAGAAAATTATTGAGGGATCATCCTAATACGTTTAATGATACACGCAATTTTCTTCAGTTAAACTAAACTTTTTTAGAGCTTAATAAAATATTTCATGTTTACAAGATTTATTATTTAAAACGTACAGATACAAACTTTAAAAGTTGTACTACTATAGGCCTAAAGTAACGATTTAAAACGCTTTATGGTGATTTATCAGGAGGATATTATTTTGATCATCAACAGGGGTTGGGCCACTACTGGATAAGAGCATCCCCCACACACTCTACTTAAAGCTAAGTGATGGAATTTATTCAGAAAATATCCACCTGCTAACAGAAAAGCTAACCCAGTGTCGTTTCAGGAGTATTTGAGCAATTCGTATACTTTTAGTTTTATCTATGCGCTATTACGTAAGTGTTACATGAGTATATAATTATATATTCAATATATAATAGTTGCATAACTATTCGATCTTGGATACATTTATTTGTCTAGAGGATATTGATATTGATATACAAGTCCTATCAAAAGTATGTACGCTGAAAACACCAAATTAGTATCTAAATTTAGCTTTCAAGATTGAAAAAAAGATAACCCTTCAATTTGCGACCAGAAAAAAGAACTTCCACCATATTAATTTCATTGGTTTTCCTAAATAACTCATTGAATTAATACCAGATTGAATAAATAAAACATTATGTTTTGCGTATTGTGTTGCAATTGTATTGAATATTTTGATTTTTACCCAAAATCATTAACCATATATATTTTGTACCATAAAAATCTGTATGTGTTACGTCCGCTTCCCTTTCCACCGTCGATATAATATTATATATAGGTATGCTATAAAATAGAAACTACGTGTGTGCATCTGTCACAAGAACTCTCCTCAAAAAATTAGTAGTAGCAACGTGAAATTTTTCTGTTAGTTAAACTATCATTTATAAGTCAACTGTATTAAAATTTAACTTCAAAAAATAATATTGATGATCCAAAAGAGACTGAAAATATTGCATATTTTTTTTATAAAAAGTGAATTTGAATCTATTTCAGGTAAGGTTAGATAGCAAATCTAATCAAATTATACCAAATAATTTATTTTACTTACAAATACGAGTACAGAACGTTGAATTTTAAACCGAATTATATATTTTCGAATAGTCAGTATTCGAGTATTATTTTACAAATAGTTGACAGTGAGTGAATACAATTAAACTGACTTCCTTGTGTTAAAAGTACATGCATAGGATTCATACGTGAGAATTTGTTGAATTTGTTGAAAGCTTTCGTCACAACGGTAAGAGCTTTTAAAAAATCATTCCCCTGAACGAGTTTCATCCTCGTTATGATAATGTAGGTACATCAAAAATATTTCAAAAATGAATGTAAACAATGCAAAATGCGAAAATGCCGGCATTATATATCAAGATTGTAATATGACGTCTGTTGCGTGATAACGTAGTGATAAGACGTGACCTTTTGTGAATTAGTTACGTGACGTGACTATGGTGCAATAGATTAGCAAACAAATAATATTGTAACCAAGGAAATGACGTTCAAAATTTCCTTAACATTAAAATTAGAAGACTTAATAATTAATTTTAATTCTACTACTTAAAACTAAGGCTGTTTTTCTGCCGTCTTTACCGTCTCTTTTATTATATCTTGGCATCTTGCAGTGGCTTAGCTACCAAGAATCAATTATCAACCTTCAACTTTCTGTATATATAATATAAATATTTTATAATTAATATTTTCGACTGATGGTGCTAGATGGAAATTGATTTTCAATTCTAAATTATTTAAAACTGATAAACCTCCATATGTAAAACATATGGAAGTTTACCAGTTTTAAATAATTTAGAATTTAACATATATTTTAATTTTTTTTAAGCCATGTTCGCTCCTAAGCTGGAGCATATGGATTTACACAGTATGAAGATATCCAGTCCGAGTGAAGTATATGGATCTCCGTAATGTGAAGACGTTTTGTCAGTTTATCTTTTTACGAGAATCGTTTGTCAAACAATTGCTCAACCCAATGGGAA
>JAGVSQ010002258.1:0-23546 GCA_022683975.1 Rhyacophila evoluta | reverse complement strand
CAAATAAAATAATTTCAACAATCAAACAAAACATGTTTAAAATAGATATAAATACACAAATATTAACGCATATTCACTATATTTAATATAATATAGCACGTATAAATAATAAAAACAATAAAATAGTTATTAACCTTATGATCTTGACGGCAAAACTCGATCGGGGGCAGAACAGAAAATGATTTGTCTATGGCACGGAATTTGACTTCAGCGCTGAGTAGTTGAACTAATGGGGCTGCCAGTCGTTAATTTACTTGAACAGTGTTACATAATTTTTTTATCATATATTATTAGCTCCCAAATGGAGCATAGAAAGTGCAGTGGCGGATTTTTGCACAGACGCTGAAGCACTCGTTTCAAGGCTCATAAAGTTGAGCTCTCAAAATTAAATTATAGTAAAAATGAAATTTTTGGTGACGTAAAAGTTAAAAAATGAAATAAAATTAGTAATATAATTTTGAATGATAATTTGGATAAATTTTTGAAAAGATTAAAAACTTACAATATCGCAAAAAAATTTGTAATTATTTTTATTTGTATGCAGTCCTTGAAATTGCGGCTTGAAAAATATAAGCTGAGGCGCTTAAAACCTCTCAAATGCTAAATTCGCCACTGCAATGTGAACATGTCCACTCTAAAAATGGTATACAAATATGAACATCCGCAATAATTGTCTTGTCAGATGGACACCCGATTCTGCATTTTTTTATGTTTTTTTAATCCAACAGATGTGAAAGTCGAATCTGCATTCTTTAGTCGCCAGCGCACACATTAATTTTTACGGCTATGCTATTGGGAAGTAAAATTAAAAATAATTCCAACCAACCGAAATAAATTTGAAAAACATATTAGTTATTATACTGACATATTTACATACTGAAAAAAAATAAAAATATTTAATTGGCACAACCCAATATACGTTTACTTAAATTTCGACTTTCAAGTAATAAAAACAGGGATAAATATTATTTACAATCTGGTAACTAGTAGTTGGCTAGTTTTATAACATTATTATTCTATTAAATGATACGAATGAAGAAATAAATTTACGCCGGTGAGTCTGCAGTAGGTAGACAGATGATCAGATAGTCAGTGTCAGCTCTCTCAGCAGATGGAAATAGGTTACACGTGATAGTACGTTGTTTTTCGCCGGCTTAATATACATCTTGTTTTGAGCTACTTTCTATTTAGTCAATTATTTTAACAGGTCGCAATGTCTACTAAGTCGTTAGAAGAGAGAATTAAATATGTCGAAGAACATATCAAGAGTTATCCTAATTTTCCCATTGAGGGTGTACTTTTCAGGTGAGTTGTTGGTCTGATTTTATTATTTTAGTTAAGCTATTAACAGTTCACAAAAGTTTCATCAATACCAATCCTCACAAAAATATTGAATAATATTCTTACTGGTAGAACTTTTGTATTAAAGTTTACTACTTTACTTCGTCACGAAACAATACTTGCCAACAGAAGGATCAATTTTTGCAATACATCTGTGACTAACTTCCACAGGTGTCCCTAAAGTAAAATTTAACCACCATTCTCACTGTAGGATAATCATAATATTTTTATTTTTTTTTAAATCTTCCAGATATAAGTGCTGTTATGAAAGGTGAAGTGAGGTTATCAAAATATCCTATTATTCAGATTAAATTCTCTCTTTCGTTATATAAATAACGTACACTCACGTAATCTAAGGGGTATAATTTTGTTGTTAGATTGTTCTAGTGAATCGTCAAATTAAATGTTAAAATTTTTATTACATTTAATTATTTCAGGGATATTTTCTCGGCCCTACTTAATGGCTCTGTTTGCAAAACACTTCAAGGAGTGATTGTTGAATATACCAAACTACACTTCCCTGATGTTCAAATGGTAGTGGGGTTAGAATCAAGAGGATTCTTATTTTGTTTCTCGGTGGCTGCAGAAATGGAACTTAAATGCATGCCAGTGAGGAAAAAGGGAAAACTTCCAGGAAAAATCTTGGCTTATGATTATACTCTGGAATATGGCTCTGTAAGTAACTACTGTTATATAATTCATGGCAGGTTGAATTCTAAGAAATGAGCTTTAATAAGATAAATTGCATTAGCTACTTGCTTCTCTACATTACCTCTCGCCGACCACTTCACTGTTCGATTAAAATATAGTTAGGATTCCTTCCGTAACAGAAATATATTTAATATTAAAAAATAAAGGAACCTTCACTGTTGCAAGAAAATTATTACTGTATTTTTCTACCGTATGGTCTATTAACTTATAAAATTCGTAGTCTCACAAATGCTAATATGTATATTAGGTTCATATTTAAGTTAGTGAGTATAGAAAATTATTGCCCGTTTCTAACAATTTACTGGTAGTTTTACCGTCTTGCTTCAATTACACATAAAATGCAATTAACGGTTTTATTTCTCAGTTGAGTATATCGAAAATATTCAGAATAAGAGGTCTAAAATGTATATTCAAAAGCCTATAAATATTTCAGGTGTACTTATATAATTCAAAGAGAATAACATAAAAATATATATGGTACAGCTGAAATTGTCTATAAAAATGATTTTTATTTATTATAAACTCTTAAATTGTTTTTGTATGCATTTTTATTTGCTATCAATCGTTTGAGAAAGATTCTTGTAGGATTTCAAAAAAATATTGCCATATAAGTATGTATTGCTTCGGTAGCAGAGTTGGAGGTCAATAGCTAAAATCCCATAGCTTCTAGAATTTAAATATAATCCAGGAAATGAGGATTGTCAAATCAATCTGGCAATATTTACATTGTAGGATCAGGACTCAGTGTAACACTTTGATCAGGTATAGTTAAATAAGTGACAAATAAAAGATTAAAAAAATATTAATTTCATATTCTCAAACAATTGCAATTTTCATAACTATTTTTGCAAGCGTATCTCAATAACAAAACATATCTCAATAAAGTCGAGTTCTATATGCTACTGCAAAAGCATTATGTAAACAAAAATTTAATCATCAGATATTCCTTTTCAGAACACATTTGAAATACAAATTACTGATATAGAAAAATCTGGACTTAAATGTTTAATCATTGACGATCTCTTGGCGACCGGTGGGTCAATGCACGCTTCCATTAAATTACTCCAAATGGCTGGAGTTGAGGTCATTGGATGCTTAGCAATTATGGAGTTGATGGACTTAAAAGGCAGAGAAAAAATACCCAAAGATATTCCATTCCATTCCCTGATTAAATATTAAGTTAGTTATCGATATCAAAAGATAGAATACTTTATATTATGCAATGAAAAAGGAGAGATTTTAATATTATTAGAGGGATCATTACTTATTCCAAAAAAATCTTATGAAGATATTTTCCAAACATGTCTATTCTTTTTTCTAATGAAACAACTTCTAATTCGTTAATATGGAAGAATGATGATCCATAGATTGTCTACCAGTCTTTTTCATACTAGATTTTCATTGGTACATATGACTCCATCATATGATAGTCTTGGTTAATCCAGCTCAGTGATAGTTAAGAGTGTCTTGGCGTATGGAGAAATGATCTATCATCGCGTAAGCTTGTACAAAGTGTACACAATACATAAAGAATTATTTAATTATTTTAAATTTAACTAAATCTCAATGCTGTTTCAATATCATGAATTTATAATAAACTGAGAAAAATAAAACAACAAATAATAAACTGTAACATATGATTGTCTCACTTCTTTTTTATCAATCTGTTATCAACTTACTCTGGGAACTTACTTGATAATATTCTTATTTGATCAAATTGTAATTGTTCGTAAAATAAATATATAAAACAATAGATAAATATTTATTTAGCATTCAAGAAATTAAATAGATCAAACATGAAATGACGCTTGACTGATTCTGTTATATAATTATAATTTTATAACAGAAAGATAAGATAGAAAATATGACATATGTTACAAAATCTAATAGTTTTTGACAATATTATGTTTAGTGTATATTTATTCAAATTTTGCTGGCAATAATTGTACTATCAAGTCTCTTACAATTTGTTTGAATTTCAATTTGATGTGATTGATAATTTAATAATATTTAGGTAAATCCGGGAAAAATTATGTTGATTTGTTGTCTTTATTATGGTTCAAATTTGAATAAATCCAAGACTAGAACTAATCGCCACAACAACAATTGCTAAACTTTCAAAACCAAAAACAAAACTTTGACAAAAGATAATGCCATGCTATTACATTTTATAAAAGAAACATTTTATAAATTGTTGGCTATTACACAGTAAAATCTTTTATAAAAGATTCTTCATCAAATATCTTTTAAAATGTAATACCGTCCTAAGAAAAGCAATTAAGACATTCAATAATAAAAAAGATATTAGCAATAATGTGTTTTGTGCATGCCATATATTTTAAATGGAATAAACATATTTATAAAATCAATTATAAAAAAATGTTCATTTTTAAGTTATAAAGTTTGTAAAATGTTTTATTATAGGGCTTTTATGTTTCCCCGTATGAAATATTACATGAACATTCCATAAATAGCGTTTCTTAGATATCTGTGTATTTCTTAGATTGTCTGGATATCAATCATATAATAATTTTTAATAAGATATGAAAACGTTGGCCTCTATGAGAAATTATCTTATTCTTACCTCAAAATAACCATTCTTTAAACCTATATCATGTAATTAATATATTGTTTTTTGTTAACATACTATGTATATAATTAATGTTTGTTTATTTGGGTAATAGGGAATAATGAAATTTTTATTAATGCGTTGCTCAATTTATGTGTGCTTTGTTATATTTTACATCTACATTTTTATTACAATGTTGGCTTCTTGTTATATTAATAAGTCTTTATAATGTGGAGGAATTGTATATTTTTATAAATACATAAATATAAACTAAAGTGAAATCGTATTTTTTTTTAACAGTGTGAATTTCAATTATACAGTTGGTTGATTGGTATACTTACTTACATTGGTTTGTTTATGTTGATACTATGGTGTACCGATTCATGTTGTTTTCATGGGGATATCACATATAAATAATCCTTTATGAACGTATTGATAATTGTCAATTCTCCGGGTATCATTTTTATTGCAATCGGCATTTTTCACTAAATAATTAAATTTGCGTTAAATATTTTATTATAAAAATACTTTGTTAGTATCGAACATTTATGTGCCAGTTTTAAACTGAGTCGCTGAATTGTTAAAAGCACTTTGGATTCATGATATTTAGCATTCAAAATTAAGTTAGCTTAACTAAATTTCGAATGCAAAAGATAATCTTTACCATTGGTCATGAATCCAAAGTGCTTTTTGCAACTCGGTGACTCAACTATCCACTATTTATATTATTTTTTGTTTTTTTCAATTGTGTAGTATAGCATGTATGTAGCATACGGATTTATAATGTGAAGTTTTATTTAGTTGACTGTATTGTGAAAGTAAACCTGCATTTCTCTTTCATGAAAATCATTTTCTACACAAAATAAATATGTTTGTAACACAACTCTAGGTTTTAGGCCACGACTTTCTAGTTTTACCTACAATTCTGATTTGCGTTCCACACATACCGTCTGAGAATTATATATTGTATAATCCACGTTCCTTTTCATCTTTCAATTTGGTTCTTTTAAAAAGTAGGTACCCATAATAATTATAAGAAACATTATTTTTCCTTTTGTATATAAAATAAAAAACTAGTTTGTTAGAAATGTTTATTTATCAAATATTACCTCAATTACAAAATATTCCGCCTATTGCAAGAATTTATTTTTGATACCTAATCGTCGATTGTCAAATCAAATTTAACAAAAATCACAGACATTTTACAACAAAAAAATATGAAAAGGCAGTAAACTAAAGTACTGCTATATTTCATTAATATTATTATACCATAAACATTATATTACTTTTTAAATTACACAAGTTTATAGTATCATGTCTTTATTTGCAAGAATTTAATTAATAAATACAAAATGCTTTCATATATAACGACAAAAATAAGTGCTATATTATAATAGCTACGTTCTCCGAAGAATTTTATTTTTGAGGTATTGGTGTGACATTAGCGTCGGTTGGCAATGCAAACATAACTGCCAAATTTCAAGAAACAAATATCTAGTTTTTAACTGGATTTATATATACAGTGGAAATTTTTCAACAGAAAATCATGCAGATAAATAGTTTAACATCATACTTCTCAGGGCTCAGAAGTTTTGTGCACTTGAACTGACAATTAAGGATGTGAATAACAGGTATATGAAAATCAACAAATACATACTGGTTTATGAATGGAGGATGCACGCTCCACGTGTTTATAGACCAATCGAATCAGTAAAGATATAACTTGACATTGTGGAGCGTCATAATTATGTTCGGGATATGAAAACGGTGATTTATCATTATTATAATAACCCAGAAAGATTTAACAGAAATTGCACCCATTCAAGAAGCAATTTATAAATATGGTATATCAACCCTTGTTTTGAAAATAGACTGTAAATAAAATATTGTTCCCGTTGATCGGTGATTCTACTTGTTTTAATTGATAAAGAAGGTTGTATTCCAGTATCCGTGTATTTAAGGTTTATTGCCAGGTATAAAAACAGCCCAATTAACAATTATAAATGTAGTAACCAGCGTATCAGTTATATTATTTTGTCTTAAATTACATAGAAAATTATGTATTTTTTTAATTTTGAATGTTTTCCACTGTATATTCAAATTTCATTAAAATAGTAATAGTTGAAACTGGTAAACAACCTAATATTAACAATATTTTCTGTGGAATTAAAGATCCAACAACTAGGGTAATAGACATATTATCTTTAATTTCCCATTTACACATTTTCACTTACAGCTAAAAATCTTGTAGTATTGCTCAAACTGAATACATATTTCTGAAACTACAGGGAGAAAAATGAATATCAGACTTGGTCCAATAAATGAGTAAAAAGGCTTTATGGTTAAATATTATTATAATATACATTTATTATAATCTAACTTTGTTCAGTGTGGCAATATTATACATTCACAAAAATTCGATTGCATAATCGATAATAATAATTTAAATCGTGGACATGAAAGCATGTCATGGATGGTTATGGATATAATAATATTTTTATTGCTACAATAGGAACAAAAATTAGTAAAAACGAAGCTTCATATTAACATAAATTAGTTATGAGCCTCTCTATTGTAACTTAAAAAAACACACACACATATAAAACTATAAAACACACTAGTTATAAATAAATAGTGATGATCTGTAACAATTAAATATCCAATTTATTATAAATTCTGTAAATGCAAACTCTCCAAATTCAAATATCTGACAAGTCAAGACAAGAAAATAAGTGAACCCATAGAATGGCAACATTACGTGAAAGTAAAAAAAAATTGCAAAGAATATTTTATATTCAGAGATGCAATAGAATTAATTTGAAAAAAACTTCAATACAAAAATTGAAAATAAATACTGTCTCTATTTCATAATCATATTATGAATTAACTAATCTTGGAATTTTGGTTATGTTTGGTTGTAGTAAAACACATTTACTGCCTAGGTGGCCAAATTACCACGGATTCAAGAAGTCTTGCAGCTGCATAAAAATGTTAATTCCATATTAAAAAAGAGATGCCCAATAGGTTGAGAGATTGCTTAAAAATTAATTGCCCTGGAGAATAATTTGCCAAGTCTTCATGTTATGGAGGTAACAAATACACAAACAAGAATGGAAGAAAACAAACATTTATTACGCAAGTAAATGTATATTTACGTAATGTAATATTTTATAACTACAATATAAAATGATATGTTATATATCATAGAAAAGCATACTTTTATGTACAATAGGCTTTTAAAATATTTAATTTACAATACACTTCTATTTAAACAAAAGAGATAAAAAAAACTCATCCTGAATTTAAACATATTAAAATAACAAAATCAATTGGAGAATTTTTTTTTAATGTTTGTGTATTGTAAAGAAGCAAGATTTGCATGTTTTAATACCCCATGTTTTTATGTATAATACAAGTCGAATGGTTTGAAAAATATTCTTTCCATTCTTTGTAAAAATATTTTGTTACGTAACTTCCATGCTGTGGAAATCCATATAATCGGCGTAGGCGTAGAAATAGTGACATGATCTTATTTTTAAATTTTTCTTGTGAATTCTCTTCAAAAACACTTCTTTCCATGTGACATATTGTTCAATACAAACAAACAAGACTTAATTTAAACAATATATTAATAACTACATACTAGAATTTTTAACTGTCCCACTCAAGTGGAAGTCTACTCGCATCTAATAAATCAATTTCAGTTTGGCTTTTGAATTTTATGAAATTTTAGTGGCCAATTTACAATAATAAATTATACAGCAAACAATATTCTATTTATACAAAAATTAATCATATCTAGGACCAAATAATGAAATGTTTCATTTATTATTCGCCACTTCAGAAACATTATTTAAAATGTTTTTATCTACACAGATTTAGATTATAGTATAAAATATGCCTATAAAAACTGTAAAACATAACCTGCAAACAAAGTAACACGTGCATAAACATTGAACTTATAATACCTATAATTTTACATTTCGATCAATTTAATTCTTCCTAAAAATCTAAAGTATTTATAATTATTGTATTATAAATATATATTTTGGGCTATTTATTACATATTAATATCTTCTATTCATAGCAATAGAGTTGAGAATTTAAACTGTGGAAGTTATATATTTATAAGCCTTGGGCAATTATCATGAGGTATGCCAAATGACAAATATTTCAATGCATGGTGTTATTTATTTGTGAACACTATCAGCTCTCACTCTTTTCACTGCTGGAATTCATATTATTAGCCTCATACATAATAGCCCAAATCAACGTCCTGTTATTTCCACACATTGATTATACCATCTGCTGAGGAACTGAGCAAATAACACTTGTTGGCCTGCACCATGGTCAGGTCCGTGATGGGTGCTGTATGATGGACTCCTCGTGGTTCTGGTCCGCATCTCGAAGAAGACTGATCATCTGACACTGAAGTGGTGCCCTGGTTTACATTAACTGTCGATGTTTCTTGGATTACACATGTTCCATCTATTAAACGATTGCTGTAAATAAAGAAACATGTAACCATCTTTATAGTCTTACTAGAAACATATTATTTTTGATTTTATTTTAAGCCTGAGGGCCGATGCGGTGTTGATAGATCACGACTTCGATAGCTGAATATAGTGAAAAAGCATCGATGAGTTCTTCAGTACAGGAAGTATAAAGATATCTAGAGGACAATACTATTCATGGCAACGAGTTATCTCAAATATTATTGTAAATTTTGTTTTGACGATGATTAATGTATGAATTAAAAAAAAAATGCATGTGAGTGTATACAATAGTTAATACCTGTAAGAAACTGAAGCATTGTTTGACATGAGAGGGTCATTAGGAGCACCGACAAGTATAAAAGAGTCCTCAGGTTGATGCAGATCCCAAAAGCGGATCCGTTGATCTGATCCAGCTGTCAACATGAAAGGGCAGTCTTCCATAGTGCCTCCGTAAAGGGCGCCAATGTAATGTGAACAGGGCTGGAAAAAGTTCTTCAATATTAAAACATGAAAAGTGAGTTAAATATTAACACTATGATAGTTTTTCCCCTGTAAATATTAATTGAAGAATACTTAAAATATTCCACATATCTAAGTCATTTCTAAGTCATCGGCCAGTCAAGGATTTGTTGTATTTGATAAGGTAATTATATTTAATTAGAATAGTATTCCCAATTGTGTCTATTGAAGAATTTTTAGATTTATTTATTGCTTTCGTATCCAATTTTACATTTTGCAATGATTGAAAATATACCTATGCAATTCGAATTGTGTTTTCAAAATAACAAACTTAAATTGCTTGGAAAATCAATAAAGTAGAGCCGTAATAGTTACCGCAGTATATGTGAGGGGTGGTCTATTTGAGGGCCACAAAACGGTTTGTCGTTGGGCACTTTCTAAATTCCAAATGGAAGCCTCTCCACCTGCTGCACACACCGCCCAGCATGGTTGTGTAGGATGAGCCTTTATACTTCTTATTCTAATATCTGAAAAATAAAAAATGTTTGTAAATCAATTTCAAATTCTATAATATGCTGTGGAAATATATTTTAAGAGATTATTTATTTAAGAAGGCTAACCAACAAATCACTTAATCTACTGATTATCTGTATATTGTCCTGAATTTGAATGAAAATTAAAAACATGAGAATTTCATGACTGAAACAGAACTAACCAGGGTGCACCAGTGAGGTAATAGGAAGACTAAATCTCAAATCCCAGACTCGAATTGATCCATTAGATGTGCCAATAGTGAGCCATCCTGTACCGCTCACGTACATACACGTGTAGACACCTTTTGTTAGATCACCTTGTAGTTTCCATGCATTTCCTGGAAAAAAAAAATATATAAAATAAAGTCATAGAAAAGATTGAAATTTTTCTAATATATTATAATACTAAAAAGAATTTATAGTATATTTATTTTGAATTATTTGGAAAGTTTGCTTCTTTTGCCAAAAAAATTATATCAACTTCATACCTGGTGCTCTCAAATCCCATCCCACGATACCACCATAAAGTGTAGCGTAAATGACAACGTTATCTCCACCGGAGCACTGACTGTTACATGACACATCTATCACTCCACCATCATCAGTTGGGTCAAGTTGGCGACACTGAGAAAGGACCATTCTTGAGGAACCTGTATCAAGCCTATTGAAAAATATAAAAAAAATATTCAATAATAAAACACGAAATATTTGATAGTTTGAAGGTGGTTGACATATATTAAATAATAATGTACTGACTACAGAGGCTAATATATGATATTTTACATATAAATATTCATATTTTCTTACCGTAAAACAAATACGGAACCATCTTGAGTGGCAGCAGCAAACGATTGGTTATTTTCACAGGGTGCTAAACCAATCACGGGTCCCGCTCCACGATTATACATTGATTTTGATCTGTAAATGATATTGTATTTTGATTAAAATAATTCATTTTTTATTTATAGTATGCTGCCGACTATTGAGTATTCACAGTTGGTTGCAAAAGAAGTACAGATGTCAACATCTTCTTTCAATTTACTCGTGGATGGTAAAAGCATACATATTTGTAGCAAAGATGGCCATTTATTGTAGGTCCGTTTTATTGAGGAATTATGTTACTGAACTCGTCCAAGTGAGATATAGTATATCTAGGTCTTATAGGTTAGAAGAAATAGACTGGGTCGATATCTGATATTGCCAATTGTCTGTAATATTTGTTTTCGAGCAGTTTCTAATAGCAAGCCTTTACATTTAAGCAGCTGTATACAGGCAGATACTTGTAAAATGGGCGATGAATATAAAATGAATATATTCATCAAATGAGCAAGAGCGGCAAGAATTGTGTATTTCCCATAATGAACACATTTATGAGGCTGGAATGGAATATACTTGCAAAATGACAGGATAAAGAAGACCCTAGTTACAAAAAATTGGTTTTTTTAGTGAAGTATTTTTCTTAACTGTGAATTCAATCAATTGAAGTGCAAAAACATTGGATTTTGAATAAAAGTTATTTATTCAGAAACTGGCAATACCAAATTAAAGATATAATAAATTGAGGAAACATCATCATGTATTGTCTGCTTAGCGAGTGATTGAATAGAATATGATACTTTACTTGTTAACTATGCTGATGCCTTCCATCTTAGCCAAGTCCCAGAGTCTGACGGTGCCGTCATTGGAGCAGGATCCGAAAAATCCTTTGGTGTTCGAACCCGAAAGGTGTGGACCAGTTGAGAGGTTGACTAATTTATTTACAGATGATCTACAAAAAAATATCCATTTTAACATTTCATGTCATTAGAAATAAGAGAATTATTATAGGTTTTATTCAACGAACATTTACACTATAGAACACGGTTATAATGATGCGTTATAAACTCAATGAATGATAATATTACTTATGCAGCATGTAATAATGGAATATTAATCTTGGATCAGTACAAATGTGAAGTAGTGATTTTTGATTTGAGATGTTCAGAAACCTTTCATTTTATTATCCTGAATGGTATCAAGTATAACTGACATAAACTTCCCAAGGGCATGTAAATTTTGAAAAAGGATTTGAAACTCGTTGATAGCTTACAAAAACTTTAGGACTCATATTCATTGATAAAAATTATTAAACAAATACCTATGTTCGTGTAGCTGAGCCATTAATGAAGATCCTGGCTTCCAATTTGGTGGAGGGAGGCTAACTCCACAACTCTCCATTGCACATTCACGGGACCTGCAAAATATTTCCCGGTTAAAAATTCCTTCACAATCAAAACAATGTACCCGATAACCAAAATCTTTCTTTAACTCTATAGTAGCTTAAATATGTATACCCAAGTTTTGATATAATTTAGACGAAAAAATAGCAATTTACTTCAGACTTCATAAGAAGAAATGTAGGACTAAAACAATATATCCATAATTCAACAATACTCTTCGACAAAATATAAGATCTGCAAATAGGTTGTATAAATAGAGTAAATATGATATTGAATAGAGGGTTACGGAAACAGACAGAGGCATCATTAATACCAAATTTAAAATGAAAAATCTAGTTTAATTATGTATATTTTTATTCTTACCTCAACGCCTTTGAATATTTCATTTCTTGTCTTGTTGTAAGATCTCGTAATTCTAAACGACATGGGGCCATGCTATCTGTAGAACAAAAAAACAAATCAATTGTCGTCGATGATTACCACGAAATAACTGAATAGTCAGTTCATATGGAAGTTTACCAGTTTTAAATAATTTAGAATATTTCTTTTCATTCACAAAGTTCTACAAAAAGACATTTGATCAGCTTAACCCTTGTACGGTGGGTTAAATATACAAAAGCAAGTTTCTTGGGAGTGAGTGAATTTGTAGAAACAAGATGGTAGAAGGAAAATAGTTTGCAAATCCACATTTTCCAACCTAGAACCACTAAATTTGGTACTTATGTATATTTTGAGATATCCTGGAAGTAACGCGAAGGGGTTAACAATCTTCTTCAACCACTCCTAAGGTAAATATCGGCGTTAATACCAATTGATGTAATGCATTTTTATATATATAAATGGTAACAGAAAAGCACCTTGTAGGTGATTTCTAAGTAAGAACTGGTAACTTTGTTGATGAAAATAGAGCGTAACATATAAGTAAAACATTTATTTACATTGGACATAGCTCCTCTCTTGAAGTAAACTCTGTTCGGCCAGTGATGATAAATGAGTGACGTTGGAGTCGAGAGAGTTGGGGGAGGCACCTCTTTGGCTGTATTGGCTGGTGGTAGTGGAGCCAGTGAATGGAGTACTTGAAGCGTGAGCCACTGCGCTGTTGTTGCTGGGAGGACTGTAGTTCCAGTTGCCTGCATCCCCGGTGCCATCTGATTGTATTACTGATTAATAATTTAACACCTCACACTAATGTACACATAGAGTAAAGAGGAAATCGATTTTCAATATTCACTATCCATGCTAGATAATAAGAAATATTTTACTAAGTAATAACATTATGATAATTAAAAGATTTTATAAATTGAAGTTTACAAATTTCATATGGTTTTAGGAATACAATATATATATCTTACCTTTTGCGAGAATTGCAGATTGCTGTACTTCAGTAAGATTTTTATTATCACCAAACATATGCTGCCATTCTGAGTTCATATGACTGTGATTTTCAGGCGTTGGATTGGTGTTGGTTGATTTTTGAAGTTTTCTATGACAAAAAGAATGAAACAATATATATATCTATCCGGTTTAATTTTCAACAAAGACATTTTAGAGGTAAAAGTATTTAATAGTTCCTATTAAGCTTTAATGACTCCTTCCTTGATTTGATTAGTATATCTTCTCACTGGGTCAAATTTGTAGTTTTCGGAATAGATATACGTTTTGCATGACAATTTTTAAGGGATATAGTGGATGAGGAACAAATTCATGCAATTTTGCCATTAAATCAAATGATTTGTGGAAGGCACCTTACTCTGGTAGAAGAACGTTTCTTTGTATATCAATTTCAGTTGTTTTTCAGACATTATAATAATGGATTTTCACAAGTTGTTGTCACAATCGGCATATTTACATAGTTGTACTTACTTATAAGTGGAAGCGCTGTTGCCATACAAGCTCTTTGATGTATTTTGGTGGTGTATTTCACCGCTACCCTCAGGCTGCGTCGCCTCCAAGGATACCATCTTCGAGCTACAATTTGAGCTGGATAAACACAACTTGCCAGGGGCTTCATTTGGAACCTAAAAATAAACAAATATTTAAAGTGAATGTATATTGGTTAAAAATCATCAAATACATATGCTTTAATGAAATGGATCGTTATATTATATATTTTTAACTATGTCTGGTTTGAATATTGTGCATACGGATTTATCTTATGGACAAAAACTTGTCTTGACACATTATTTTCCACGATAATTGAGAGCAAACTAGTGGTTCAATCCATCGGGTGTATAGTCTTGCATGTTTAAATTTTTAAAAATCCTAATGCTACCGTGGACTTGAATTTGGACCGTGGTTTTGAACCATAATAGTAATACATGATTCTGGAATCCAAAACAATATTGCATCCCAGACTTGATTTAATATATACCAAATGTCACAATCTCATTTTAAATAAATGAAGTGTCTCAAACCTGATTTCCTTGCACTCCAACTCTTTGAATCTCAATAAGATGAGCACTCATAGCCAAGATCTGAGACTCCATTTGATCTGTTAAACCGTCGCATATGAGCCTTTGGAAAAGATTCCTCAGAGATTTTTCCATTTCACAATATTGAGGCATAGTTCCGCGCTTCACCTATTTAATAAATGATCCAACATCACTGATTATAGTCAACTTTATTCTATTGAATAATGAGAAATAAGTGTAGTTACATAAGACATTAAATATGAATCAACTCGGAATTTACTGGGATGAGTGTTTTTTTTTACGAAATAACCGAATTCTAGTTAATCAAAAACCTTCAACATTTTGTAATGAATATTCAATGGAATGGTAATGGTTTGCAGTTCATAATTGATCATATGAGCTAAATTAAGCACCAGTTTTAATCTTTGTGCGCTTTAAGATTGTGTGTATTTAATATTTTGACTTTGGCATTAAATCATTAAATAGACGTTTTTTGCCTCATACGAAATTTGTTGTGTGTGGGTTATGTTTTTTTTTCTTTCCAGAGTCAATGTACATTTATTTTTTAGTTTTTTTCTGATAAATCAATCATACACTTACGGTATAGCGGACATGTCTTCTTACACGAAGCGTATGAATTAATTGGTTGATATCCTTATAACGAATAACTGAATCGAAAATAGCACGAGGGATGGGATCTGATAAAGTCTCCAACAATAGCTCCGGTTTATCAACCTACATAGTAAAAGAAATTTAAAACAAATTTAAGAAGAACACTGTTTCTATTAGGCTGGAAATTCTAAGAATTATAATATTTATGATGTGTATTTTAAGCCTCTAATTAAATTAGAAGAAACATTTCAACTAATTTAAAAAATTGTATTTCTCACATATCCAAGTAATATAAAACTGAATGTAATAATATTTTCAACCTTTGAAGCATGCAATCTTTTCCATATGGCAGCACCATCATTCAGTAATTTAATGTAAAGTGCTGCCATAGATGTAAATCAACTGTTTCTTTTACATTGTGCATTTAACTGTCTTCGAGGATGCAAGGAATCTAATGAATTATTACAACTCAATATGTTAAGGTAAGTAATTATATTACCTGGGTAAGCTTATGACGAAGGTGTGGCCAGACTAGAGGTAGAATTTTACAGTTAACATCAATTGGATTTAGCAGTGTGGCAACACAAGATATTAGTCCACAAGTTTCATGCCGAATCTAAAATTATACAAAGGGATACAATTTTAAAGAATAACAAATGGTCAAAAGTAAGATTAGTGATTAAAAATCATAATTATTTGGTAATGATAAATATTTAAAATGATATAAGATCATACACATGAATATTATATTTACAACTTACCCATAGATTTGGATGTGCCAAGTAATAAACAGTCTCTGAAACCAGTTCACACAGTGATGGCTTTTGAATTAAACCTAATTCGGCTAAAGATGTAGTAGCCCTTAATGACTTAGCTATTATGAATTCAGATGGATCAGTCAAGCCCTTAAACAGTAACATACAAATTGATTACCTTTATATTCTGATGCAATATTTGTATCATATTTACATAATATTATGCGAAAATGTTTTTCATCTAGATATACTTGTTGTTGATAAATATATAAAATAGTAAATATAATACATTACCTGCTGCAATAGTGGAACCAATATTTGTGAGCAGTGCCATCCTACATAAGCTGCCACTCCGACAATGCAGTCAAAGAAACTCCCTCGCAGGGCGGTATCTTCTTTATCATTTAGGAATGTTATCATGTGAGATAATAGGACATCATTGGCTGGAATAAATAGTAATACATGTGTTAAACACTAAACCCCGGATATTATTTAAATATATGATGAGCTTGCATGAAATTACAATGCTTGTTGTCTCTGAAATACGAATTACTCAGATAAATAAATGTAAAAAAAAATAATTTCTTTTGTTTCTATTCTGTTTTTTTTGTTGAAGATTCATGTATATGTTAAAACGTGTTGACAAACCTTTTTGCTTTCCGAAAAATACACACAGTTTGGTGATGCCACTCTCCATGAATATTCTTCGCACCAATGTTTGAGAGTCTGTCAATAAATTAGATACAGTCTGTCTCACCTAAAATAATAATATCATCAGTTGATCGATGCTGTCAAATGATGGTTGTTAATGGAAATTGATTTTAAACTGAAAACTACTTGTAATTTGTAAACTTCTTGTGCACTAGCGAAAAAAAGTGAAATCTTGTGTTAAAATTGGTGATGGAGAGTTTTGTTCAGATATACAACAAATTAATATGTATTATCTTACAGATAAAATATTACGATATTAATAAATAATGTTATGTTAAATCGTGATTGTTAAACTATGAATTCTAGTGAATACTCCAATTTGTACCATTTCATGAAGAGCAGACAATTCAGATTCGTAATTGATTTTTGCTGATTCCTTTGGATTTTCCATGTTCTGTGTTTGATCCAAAAATCTCAGAGCAGTCTCAGCCAAAACAGCTAAAAAATATATGATTAAATATTTCAGGGATATCATATAAAATATAAATAAATACATGAGCTGTTTTTTCATGTTTATTCCGATCTGGAGTACGGACCAAATATTTAATATCCAATATAAATTCTGAATGAGATATATTGTATGTCTAAAACAATACTTTTATAGATTCCACAACAACTTTAAATCTCTACGCCTGTTATATAATTATAATAAAACTATTGTAAAATCCTTTGATAACTGTGAGTTACCAGAAATCATAAGATTAGGAGTGAAAACTTCTCAAAAAAGTATTTGGTTCAACTTCTGTGCGATATGTCTTTGGTGGGCAGGACATATTATATGCAAAGATGATACAGCTTTTATGAAATGGTTGATCATATCAAATTTTTTAGTAGCGCTGAATTCTGGTAGATAAAAGTGAAAAGTAATTTTAAAGTAGTGCTAGAAAATAACAAAAATAAAGAGATCTGAATGAATTTTCTTCAAGACACGAAGTCCCACCCTGGACTGTGGAACGATGGTGATGGAATAATTGTGATCTTTTTTTCTGTTAATTTCCTTGGTATTACACTTATTTTCGTTTTGAAATTAAGGAATTATATTTTTTAAAATTATTGTCATATATGATTAAGAGGGAAAAATTAACTCACCAATGTTATTTGCATATGCTGCCCTTACTGATACAGCAGAATCAACAGCCAACGGAGCAATTTCTGGGAAGATGTACTCGGGGAAAACATTGGTGTCTGACTTTGGAAGAACGTCAATCATACAAAGGCATTTGGTGAGAGTGTTTAAGGCTGTCACTCGCACTCGGGGCAAGATATCGTGAGTTAAATGAATCTGAAAATAAGAAAAGTGGAAATCATAATATTTAAATCCAAATTTCACAGCATTTTTGATTATTATCATTCATCCAGAGTATGAGTAATATAATTGGAAGACAAAACTTGAGATCCTGAACAGAGTTAATAATGATTAAATGAAATATAAATAATAAAATGAAGTAACTTACAATATATGGAATAATCCTGTCAAGTATATTCTCGGCACTGACATTTTCAGCTAGTTGAAATAATATTTCCAAGCAGTGCAACTTGGAAGTACAATGATGAAGGCCTCTTATACAAGAAGTAACCAAAGATGTTATAATAATTAAGCCCTCACTGTCGGGACACGCTTGTTTTTTGTGCTTCAATGTTCCCATATCTTCTTTACGCTCGTCAATCATAATTCCCTTTGATGCGTCTACAGTTTTAAATTGAATGCCAGTATTGACACTTGGTGTTATGGGTTCATTTATGTATTCATTGTCTTTGGAGGGTACTTCACTTCTATTCTCGACTCGGTCTTTGTAGTTATTTTTGTCATTGGGGTTTTCTGTGAAAATGTTGATTATGTTGGCAATATCTTGGTGGATACGAGATATTTTTTCATCAGGTGGTAGTATAGGGTGAGCAGAAAATATCAGCATATATGATTGTAGAAAGGAATAGAAGTATTCTGGAAACAGTCTGAAACATAATAATAATAAGATAATATTATAAAAAATATATATTTTATGATAGCATTAATTTCTATTTCACAAAAAATATATAATTTCTTAAAATTCACATATTTATTCATTGATTCATCCAATATATTTCAATTATGTTTATAATTGATCAAAACAGTGGTATCTTACTTTCCTCTTTCATTATCCAGATAAACCTCAGCAGAAAGTCTAGCTGTAGGATTCTTCTGAGTCATAGAGATGAGTAAGTCAGCTAGCCTTTTGTCACAGTGTTTTGGCAGCTTCGTGGTACTTGGGGCATCACTAGACCTGAATGCCAGCAACCCTGAAAGATCCCAAGCTGGAGTTCCGTCATTCCATAATTCCAGCAGAGCACAACTGGAAAGAAATACACATCAATTAAACTGACAAGACAAGTAAGTCAACATTTTACAAAACTCTACTTTTGATTCTTATACAAATAAAACAAAAAATGTAATTTTCTTATAAACTCATGGAGTTGTTACATTTTTATAATATACATTAAAGTAATAAAACTTATCGATTTTGTCGATTTCGATAAACCCTTTTCCTTATGATAAATATTATCAATATTTCAAATGAAAGTATATGATTAAAAAAAAAAAATTGAAGATGATAATACTGAGACAGAGTTTTCATAAATAGCTTCCTTCTTTCTATGTTACTTAATGTGGACAGAAATATAAATTACAATGGCATTTATATATCTTTATCTAGAAACAGATTAGACATTTTTAAATTTATATATTTACTTACCCGGCTGAAAAAATATCCATGCTGGGCACTAAGTCTCCGGCCTTACATGGTGATTCATTTAATAATAATCCCCCTCCAAGTTTATCCTCGGGTATTTGAACCTTTGCAAGACTGTCCATACCAAGGGTCTTAACAAATCTCTCTGGTGCTACATAACATAGTCTTCTTCTGGATGTGTCAAAGAAGTAACTGTAGTCTGCTGGATTATCTTCAGGTAGAAATGTAGGTTTAAACGATGCGAAGTCTGCCAGGAGGACCCAATTCCAAGATGTTAGCATAATGTTTTCTAGCTGTAAGTGGAAGAGATTATGTTGAAACGTCGAATTGAATTTTTTATTGAAAATAGCGATGGAATCTTTTTCTTGCTCTTTCAGGTGAAGTGTTAAAAAAGCATGCATAAAAATGTGTGTTATTATTTCAACATAGTTATTTGTAATTGAAAATAAAATAAAAATAAATTAATATTTTGCTCGAAATTTTAGGAAAATAGATATATGGATTTTAATAAATTACCTTAATATCACCATGACAAATTCCCAGCTTGTGGCATTGATGAAGAGCATACAAAACTTGGAAACTAATCCATTTTTTTTCAAGATGACTCAAAAAAGGTCTAGTTGAGATGCGATCATATAAACTAAATTTAACATACTCTCTCATTATAAGACCAGCCTTTTCAGTTAGCTGAAAAAGAAAAACAGTATTACTAGTATGTAAAATTTCATCAATTATATGTAATTAATTTGATACTGATTTAAGATAGGTAAAAAATGATTTATGATATTTATAAATAAATAAGCCAAAATGACAAATTTATTTAAACATTAGTTACAGAATATCTTTAATAATAAGAGTAAAATAAAATGGTAATGTTGATATGTAGCTTACCAACACCCTCTGAAATGGCAAACAATTAAATGCAGAGGCCAAATGTGTCCGGATGTATTCTAGCCTCTCTCTATGTACACCCAGTGGTAATGAAGGGTCTTGTATAGCAAAGACTTTAACCACAATCAAGCCTTCTTGTGATCTTGCACGGGCAACTTTGAAAAATCTTGTGGAACCCAAGCTGAAATAAAAAAATGTGCATAGAGAACTTCATATTACAATTAATTACAAGACGTATGCGTTCTAGTAAAAAAAAAAATAGTATATATGAGTCTTGTTTGAGAGTAGGTTTGATTGAAATTATTCATTTTATGTTATTGTTTACCTATTACAATTACGTCGACTGTACATAGGTCTGTAATAATGTATACAAAATTAATCATTTAGTAGTTTTAATTAACACTACAATTTCAAATAAAACTGAAGAAACAAACTTGCGATATTATTGTGACTAACTTCACAAATATCCCTAAAATTAAATTTAACCAAAAAGGCTTCAGTGTTGTTTTGGAGTGATACGTTGACATTTAACATTGAAACGTCAAACTATACAAGTACAGGTGTGGTGCTTCCGACTTAATCATGTGATTTGCAATATTTCAGTACTAATTTAATAAGTATCCCTAAAATTCGATATAAATTTTTGAATTATGTAGTCATCGACTGTAAAATTGGTGATTCAAAAATGGCTGTTCATATTGTAATCAATTAGACATTATCAGCAGTATTTTCAAATGATTAATGTAATTACTGTACACTATGTTGATACCAATAACATCTGCTTTCATTGTAATAAAATTGTTTTTTTTTTGTTTGAACTTTCTAGTTGACTAGTATGTCGCAATATTTTGTGCCGCACGACAAGCGTTCTGTTGTATGATTTTCAGTCTACCGCCACAAATGCGAAAGAAAAATACAACGTAATTTGAAAATGGACCAATATAGACAACGTTTACCTTTGGTCGAAATATAAGTCATGATGATCCGTCAGGTAATGTTCCACGGGTAAAATTTGTGACGGAGCTACACCAACAAGTTGATTACCCATTATATAGCAGGTATTTTTCTTGTTTAAATATGATGTTACAATAACATATCTATGCGTAAATCTAATATTGTTTTAATAGTGTTTTAGCGCAGTTATCCAGCTGCTGTCAAAATGACAGTTCTTTATTTTCTTCGTTCAGTCAGCTTGTGGATTAAGTTGTCAGAGCTCGGAAAAAAATATCCAATATTTTTGGCAATATTCAGTGCTGCCAGCTGTACAAATCTTGCTTTGGATAAAGTTGTAACAACTCTGTCTTCAAATTCTAAATATTATATAGATAATTATTATTCACACAAATAGCAACTATAAAATTATATAAACAACACTAAGTTAGCTAAAATGAATATTTTTTTTGTTTAAACAGAAAAAATATGAAACGCGTAAGTTGAAATAAATAACTTTGTTCTAATTAAATAGCCACGGTTTCTGTTGTATTTTTGTTATGAGCATAGTTTTGAAAAAAAAAACGAAATACAAACAATGTTCTTTAGCTATAATAATTAGTGTAATTGTGAGTAATTATTAATTATTTAATGACCAAATTTGGAGTAATAACTACGTTATATAATATTTTAATAAAAAGTTATAAAAATGAATTTCGATTAAAACTATTCACAAAATTAAAGACTATATGCTTTATTGCTGAAACTAACTTGAAATTATTATTCATGAATAACATGCTATCAAATAATCTATTTGTTTAGAAATAAGCAGTTTTCAACTATTTAATTTTAGCGTCAAAAAATATAAAAGTAAATAGGATTAAAACTGACTGAGGAATACATTCATTTTATTTTTAAATATTTCTATTTTGACATTAATTGAGTATGACGTCATTATTATATTATAATATTTATGAATATTTTCAAATCTTTTCTTTAATATATTAACCGATTACATAATTACAAATTCAAATATATTTGTTTATTGTTTTATAATCTGTATGTACATAATAGTTTCTACCAAACTTATAAATAAAAATGAATACTATCTATTGATGGAAGTATTTAATTTGAGGTGCCTGATTTTTCATTGACAAATCGTAATTCTTTCGCACATTTTAAACAGTTTTTACAGTTAACATTTGTAAGACATTTTACTATAATAAATTGTAAAAAAACGACGATACAGTGGTCCGTTAAAATGATTAACAACGTGTGCGCTCTTATGCAGCTTCTAGTTTTCATCCGATGGTCAGAGAACTATTACTTATGGTGCCAATATATTATTTGTAAATTATATCAATTAACTAAGAATATGGTAACAAGGTGTAATATTTACAGCAATGCGTAAATTTGAGTTAAAATTATATAACTAAAATAATTCTTCTTTATCCACTCCATACGTGGAGCATATGAATACTAAATACATGCAGCCTCCAAGAATTGCAATCACTAACTAGTACTTTTGCGTTCTAGTATTCTCAAGCTCCGCCTAATATATTATTTAAATAAATACGCTTGCAATACAATGCTTCCTTTACGTATTCTGATGCAGTCAATCGGATTGACATTGTGACATTTTGTGACTTTATTTCTTATAAATTTGAATTTTGTACATTTATTTCTCTTATTAGTAGGTATATAACATTAGTAGGAATATGTACAAATCAATATATATATGTAAATTATTATAATAAAAGTGCTAAAAACAAGAAAAAATATTAATCGTCACGATGAAAGAAACAAACACGTGCATTCTGGACGTTCAACATCGGACCAATAAGTTAATATTCGACACAATAAAATACACGTGGATATGTTCCATTCGATGCCGTGTATAAAGTGTACAAGTGGATAGGTTTCCTTGTATAAAAATCAATGGATATCAAAAAATGAAATTGTTTATTGTATTTAAATTTTATTAAAACAAGTACTTACTAATATATACTATATGATATAATACTACAAATCGTAACAAAGATTATTCACTATCAGACAATAGACGAACCTGCTTACGCACATTTGGTACGACAACACTTTTATCACTTAACAGCTTAACGCTCGCGATTTTTGCTGAATTTTCCACGGTAGCCGGCGAAATTTGCGAGAAAATGTGCAAAAA
>JAGVSQ010002257.1:7189-25393 GCA_022683975.1 Rhyacophila evoluta | reverse complement strand
TAACAGTGATCTCACATATGGAAGTTTACCAGTTTTAAATAATTCAGAATTTAACTATTATAGCCTTATGGTGGAAAAAATAGGAATAGAAAAAAAATAATGGCCAACAGATGGAATCAACAGATTAATTGTGTAGTATATTTTATAAAAAAATGAAAGTTAAGTTTTCTTGATCAGTATTAAGATTATAAATAGAGGAGTGGTAGGGTGCACATTTTTCAAGCTGAGTTGTAAACATAATGTATAAAAAACAATGGGTATGTTGCGTGTGCAGCCATCATATTTGTATAATCGACCTCACTAGATACAATCTTAGTAGTGGAAGACTTACAGAAAGAATATAATTATATTCTGAAAGTGTTGTCACTATAATGATATTTAAAATAAACAATTACTATTCTCATTACAGATACTCTTGTATAGACATAGACGAGTGCTCAAACGATCCAAATTTATGCGAGAACGGCCATTGCTTGAATTCTCCGGGAGCCTTCACCTGCGACTGCGAAATGGGTTTTATGCATCCCGACGAAAAAAATTTCCAATCCTGTGTTGGTAAGACTGCATTTATTCTTGAAGTATTTTGTTTAATCATCTTTCATCATTTTTCATTGTACCAGTTGGAGTTGTTACTGCAACTGATATTTTTTCATCTTATTGTACCATAAATTCAAAATAATCAAATGAATGAAATATATTGGACATATAGTTATATATTTTACTTTCAGATATCAACGAGTGTCAAATGTTTAATAACTTGTGTGTCTATGGCAGATGTCAAAATGATTTCGGAATGTTCAAGTGTCATTGCAATGATGGTTACAAAGTTGATGGTAAATATTAATAGAAAATATAATTGTTGATAACTGTATACCAAAAAAATGAAGTGGGGACATGGGGAGAAGTCCTGAATAAAATGAGGAGTAAAATAATATTTACAAATTATGAATGATGAAACCATAATAATTGAGAGTGAAGCCATTTTTGTGGTGTCGTAAGACTCCTATGACTGAAATTAGCCACAGATGATCATACATTTTCTAGAAAATCTATAAGGGCTAAATCAGTTTTATAATTCACTAAGATAGCTTGCGGTTATTTAATGGTCCTTATTTATTGAAATCTTATATCTTGACAAGTCATGGTAAAAACAGCATTTATTATAATTTTCAATATTGAATTTACCATAAAGAAATATTTTTATATAACTTGATTATTAAAACAATTACAGCTTAAATAATCACCATTATGTCAAAATCTAAAGTATGAAGAAGGGATCTTTAGACTTTCTTTGTTAATATTTTTGATACTCTTTTGTGAAATTGGACTGATGCTAGACCATGCGAGAGGTTTCGGCATTTGTAGTAAGGATTGTCAAATGTGTTATGTTTATTTTACAGAAAGTGGTGGAAATTGTACCGATATTGATGAATGCCAAAGCCCACAGTCTTGCTTGTATGGTACGTGTGTAAACATACAAGGAGGTTATAAGTGCGAGTGTCCACCTGACTATGAACTCGTGTCTGAAGGAAATGCTTGTATCGGTATGTGAATTCGACTAATAATATTATTGGTTTCAATTATAATTCTATAGGCCAAGAGGGTTAATTAAGTTTTGTAACAACGCTCTTAAAAATATAATAGTTTCATCACCTTAAATAAATATGAATTATAAATAAGTTAAGGATATCCAACAACAGAATAAACTATAGATATTCCAGTAACATACATTATGTTATATACAGAGTAGATAAAAGATTCATGAATGAAATATCCTTCATTCATGTGTTATAATTTGATTATTATTTATTGATGGTGTTTCAATGAAATCTTTTTCTGCAAAAATGAAGAAATCAAGACCATATTAATAATATAATGTATTTGAAAGCAGAGAGATTCAGGTAGTATCATAATAAACTTTAACCAAATGCTTCCCAGAATTCAGGAAATGAATAAAGATTTTATTTTATTATATCTGCCTCATAAGTGGAGTGTGGATCCAAGTGACTTCCAGGACATACTTTTTTCATGAGAATTGGTTGTAAGTCGATGCTTGAACCCATTGGGCATCCAGCACTGCACCTTTGAAGTCGACCTTAAAAATTTTAATATGAATTTATTTGGTAGATCGGCGGAGTTCCCGTTGCTATCTGGATCAAATATTTGATCGCCGTACCGGAAGAAATCGCTGTCAGCATCCTCTATCAGATGAAGTGACACGCGCTTCATGTTGCTGTTCAGTGGGTAAAGCTTGGGGGCCTCGTTGCCAAGAGTGTCCTCAGCCCGATACTGATGAGTACCGGATACTCTGTCCTGGAGGACCGGGATACAAACCCAACGAACATACGGTGAGTGAATCTAACTATAATATTAATTCAATTGAATAACAATTTCACATGTTGAATTTGAAAGGAAGGAGATGATGCGATTCACTTAAAGGACATTAATTATGATTAATATAATGAATCCCTGATGTTTCCAAAAATTTTGACTTCATTTGTTATTATCGGTTGTCTTGATGACGCATTTTTCCTTCACTTGGTAGACTTTAAGTTATTAAGTTATTGAAAATTTCAGATTGAAAGTTGTTGTGACAGAGTTGTCTACTTATTTATGAGACAAGGGAGACAGATAGGTTGAGTTTGTAATTGAATAAAGAGATGAAGGAGAAATAGTGTTAAGTGGGGCCACTATGAGAAGTGATCAACAATTAGGATTTTGAATCCTTTGAAAGACCCGATAAACGTCACTAAAATAATTTGTAAAACAAAATTCACCTAACTGACTTTTATTTAGACTGACAGATGCAAGTTATCAAGTATATCCATTTGGCGCAGTATAAACTAGTAAATGAACTGTACCTGAACTGAACCTTAAACCTTGACCGTCTTAAAGGACTGAAAATATTAATGAATAGTTCAGTATTTATTCAATTCTGATTAATCATTGACATGATGCAAGCATTAATATTTCGGTCTTTCGAGTATGTTTTTAGTGGAGTAAAATAAATAGTGTGAGCAGCAATAGTTTAAAATAGTTTCTATCCTGTGTGTGGCAAACAAAAATTTTAACAAAATCATTTTAAGCAGATATAAATTTTCTATGATAGGTTGTACTGGAGGATATCAATGAATGTGAAGAACATCCTAACATCTGTCTGAATGGCCACTGCACAAATACATTTGGTTCTTTTATATGCTCTTGTAACGAAGGTTTCCGTCTCGACAATTCTGGCACGCAGTGTTTGGACATTAATGAGTGTGAGGCAAATCACGAGCTTTGCGGGGCCGGCGTCTGCCATAACGAAGAAGGAAAATACGTCTGTCTTTGTCCATCAGGTTATATGGTTCTACCTAGCGGAAGTGAGTCAAATTAATTTAATTTAAATTTAGAAATTTAGAGTCGCTCTGGGTGATGTTTTCAATGGTCGTCCAATGGATCTCTGTTGAAAAAATATCACTATCATTCTTTTTTAGTAAATTAATTTAAATCATGCATAATTCCATATGCAGTCGAAACGTATTTATAACAAACACCGACTTAACAATTTTTTCAGAATAAAGAATATTTTTTGTTCACACAAAATAAAAAAGTGCAAGATGAGTTGCAATCTTCAAAACACTTCTCTGCTTAATCAAATTTTGTACACATGTCACCCCTGTATTCTCAGGACACCATATATTACATTATTTATGAAATAAATATAAGAAATGGTATTATCCAATAATATTATAAAAACAATAGGAGAGAATGGGTAGTCAAAATTTCTAATTCCTATCACTGGTCTTAACATATTTATTTTTTCAGAGGAATGTATTGACATGAGGAAGGAACAATGCTATCTGAACTACAGCCATGGACAATGCACCGCTCCCATGTCTCATGAGCAGACTCAGATGCTGTGCTGTTGCTCCATGGGCAAAGCCTGGGGAAATCCCTGCGATCCTTGCCCAAATCCTATATCGCGTAAGTGCAAAAATAATTTATTATTAATCTGTTGCTTCCGTTAAAGCAGTCTTTAACTAAAGCAGCAGTAGCATCAAGAGATCTTATTTATTGTTTAGTCAAAATAGAAATTAAGCACACTCTTTGTGTCAACTAAAGTATTAAGCAGCTGCTTTTTGGGAGACTGTTGGTATTTTGAATGATGGTTGATGTTTATAATGCCACAGTATTTGGTGAATTGTAGACATATAAGGTGAATTGCCCATAGCATAGGCCTCTATTTCAGTATGATGTATTTATTCTAGATGAATATACTGTATTGTGTGGCAACAAGCCTGGTCAGATAATCAACCCGGTGACTAATCAAACGGAGGAGATCGATGAATGTGCTTTGATGGGATCTATGTGCAAACACGGCACCTGTGTAGACACCCCTGGAAGTTTTGAGTGCCACTGCAATAGAGGGTATTTATTGATCGAACACTTATTTTGAGTTTAAAATATTTAGTCAGATTGCTGTTTTTCAAAAAAAGAAGAAAAATCTCTTAAAAAAGCACCATAAAATAGGTTCAATCGCTTTGATAAAGAATTAATTAATAAAGTGACCATTATGACATTATGGTGATTGTTTAATTAATTTTTGTAATTTAAAAAATAGCAGATAAACATTTTACAATGAAATTTTTATGTTAATTTACAAGTATGTAATCACATGTCTAAATAAATTTAATATTTCTACTTCAAATTTGGTCTTAAGCAATCTAAATATTAATTTATACAAAAATATATTAGTAAACTTAAAAATAAAATGCTAGCATAATACATGACATGTTTTGTGATATTTTTCACATTATTGTAAATCTTTATGATAATTTTGAAGCTGAAAAATATTAAAAACATGATCGCCAAGAAAAAGAAATCAGATGACAGTAGCAAAATGTTGCTAAAATTAAATTAAAAATATAGCTTGGGTAAAAAATTAATATAAATTCACCACCTTAAAATAAAAGACAATGCTTTGCACATATATTCTTAATTAATTATTATTATGTTGTCACAGATATAATTATGATATTGACTCACACCAATGCCAAGATGACAATGAGTGTCTTCGAATTCCTAATCCTTGCCGAGGAAATGCTCAGTGTGTGAATCAGCCAGGAAACTTTGAATGCAGATGTCCTGATGGATATAAGCTTGGTTCTACGTAAGTTTTAATTCAACTCTTATTTGATCATCAATTTTTCAAAAAAATATTGACAATATTAGTTTTTTTCAGTATACTATCATAAATTTATTTTTAATCCATGAAATATCGATTTTATCTGCCGAATGACACCTACAAATTTGTATAAAATTTTCATTTTTATTGGTATTAAATATTCTTGTTGTTAGTGCATTCAAAATAAGACTTATCATCAAAACTTTGCAAATCTTGTTTTCAAAATCAAAATTTTGTAGAAATTCGTTTTTGATTCTTCTATAAAATATTTCTAAAATTTATTAATTTGGAAAACATTTATTTTAGTTCTATAGATTGCATTGATGTTGACGAGTGTTCCAATCAACCAGGGGTTTGCTTAAATGGAGACTGTAGAAACTTGCAAGGCTCTTTCCAGTGCATCTGCAAATCAGGCTACTCCCTCACCGCACAGAAAGACAACTGTATAGACTTGAATGAGTGCCAGAGACATCAGAATGTTTGTAAAAATGGAACCTGTGTTAACACTGCCGGAAGTTATAAGTGTCACTGTCATGAGGGATTTAAACTAAGTCCCAATAATGATTGTAGTGGTAAGACTTTTAACTAGTTATGTTCTGTGCCTTGTAGTAATGTATCTATTGTGAATGGTAAATTAATCAATGATCATTTGAAAAAAATGAGAGTTTCTTCAATTACAAATGGTTTACTTTTGGTTATCAACTTTACCTTTTACTATTTTTTTTTTATACATTTAAATATGAAGCAAATAATGTAATATTTTATGCAACTCCATGGTTTTATTCAGGTCCACGAGCGTTTACATAACTATTGGGTTGATGCAAAAGTTTGGATGTATTTTTTTTTTAATTTTATCAATTTAATCAATTAGATAATTTCTATCATTACTTATAACCTTCTCCCACCTTTCTATAAGCTAATATTTTCCATTTTTATAAAAATCTCCAGATCACGAACTACAAATAATTGAAGAGCTATTTTGACTTACGAAATTGATTTATTTTTTCCATCAAGGATACTTTGTAATGACCTGAATCAGGAAATTAAGAGGGGTGAGGTTTGGAAAAAATGATAAGGTAGTCAATGATAGCCCATTCAAACTCATGCAATTTTTTATTGGGTTACGAATGTTAATGTGGTGTTATCATAGTGAAAGACAACTTATCGCATATTCACCAATACCATTATGTTCTTGTAAAGAGCGGCATCCAGTTTCATAAACTCTTAACAATAACATTCGGGTACTATCATTCGGTTGGGTTCCAGAAGCTTGTTATAAACGATGCCCTGTCTCACCAACAATAGGCACCAATTTCTTTTAAGCAGTTCAACCTTGAAAGTGGTTAATGAGGGTTGTCTGGGTCTGGCCCTGAATTTTTTTTATCCCATATCATTGTAGATGACCTACTTTTTATCCCCCGTCACTAATCGGTATATGCATTAGCTTGTTTATTGCTTTGTACTTAAGGCAACACACGCCGTAATGCAGTCTTTCATTTTTTTGCCTCATTTAATGAGAAACCAAACATCATATGTACTTTGAAACTAATCCAGCCCGATGCAGATGTTGCGCTATGTTGGTTGATTCTTATCTTCAATACATTTTTTTACATTTATATTTATTTATTTTAATACATTTCTCTGGTATTTTAACGTGGATCAACATCTATCATGATCTGTATCATATCATCAACAGCCTTCGAAGGTTGTAGGGTCCGCGGTTTATCAGTCAATGAAAAATCCGCAAATCTGAATTTTGAAACCCCAATTGGGGGATTCTCTTTAATTTGTAGTCTGTCGTACACATTACAAATGTTTTTGGTTGCTTTTACAAAAATCATATAGTAGAAAATGACGTAAAACACTTTTTCAATATACACTTCAAAAAATTCTAAGGGCTGTAAATTTTTTTTTGGCTAGACCAAAATTTAGCAGATACTGAAAAGAAAGTATTCTCTATACAATAAGATATTTTGAAAACAAATGTCATCCATTAGTTCGGAGAAGAGAGACAAATATTTGACCTTTAAAAAATATGAAAAAACTTTTGCATCAACCCAATAGCATAAATTACTTCAAGGGATCTAAAGAGAATACACCGTCATTGTTTTTTTTTAACTGATTCAAGCATGATGCTAGGTACTAAGAATCTTCTTTTTTAAAACCTGAATAGCTTTGTCTTATTTTTTAGGATCTAGGTCTTGCATCTGATCGCATTGACCTAATTTCAGATTGTGTAAGTAACAATATGAACATAAATAAATTTACCTGTGATTTTTAGATGTGGATGAGTGTCGTGTAATGCCATACTTGTGCCGTAATGGAAGATGTCGGAACACAGTTGGTGCCTTCTACTGTGAATGCGCAACAGGTTATGTCCTTACTGAAGATGGCCAACATTGCAGGGACGTTGATGAATGCAATGAGGTACTTTTTGTAAAAAATGATATGACGATTTTGATAAGAGTGAATATTCTTTACACATCTGATTTTTTGAATTGACCTCGATTCTTAATAATCTTTATTAGAAAAAATAATATTACAATCATAATCAATTTATATAAGGTCGTTTGGTCCCCTTAAAAAGTGTATTATTGATAAAAATGTATTGTTAATATTTCTAACAAAATTAATGTCATATTTATAACAGACTCCCGGAGTTTGCCCATCACCTGGCAAATGTCAAAACACAATGGGCAGCTACTCATGCTCTTGCCCTCCGGGATTCATTCTTGATCCCATTCTCAAGCGATGTATTGATATTGATGAGTGTTCCGAGAGGACTGGCGTTTGTGAAGATGGAGAGTGTATCAACGTTGATGGAGGCTTCACTTGCACTTGTCCTGATGGATGGATTACCAGCCACGACGGAATGAATTGCATTGATCAGAGGCGGGGGCATTGTTATGAAGAATCATATGGGTACAGAAAATTATCAGATTCAACCCTATTATTACGCATATGGGATAATTTTTAATTACAAATAGTAAAAATAATGAATATTACCTTTATTACCCTCTCTACCGTAGTATGGAGAGAATAAACCTGTTTTATGTAAAAAAGTCAAATATTCAGAAATTCGTACGCTAAAAAAAATAAGCTCAATGCAGATAATGTAGCATAACTTATTCATATCATTTCAGAAGAACATTAACTCTAAGTCTACCTGATATCCGATGTGATTTGTATCACAGCCAGTAAAATTGTTATAACGTATTAGATTATAGAGTAAAATTATAAAGTACCCTCCATTATAATTTTTAATTTTAACAAAACTTTGGTGTTTTTTTTATCATTTCAAATAACATCAGAAATATCTGTGATGACAAATAAAATCTGCAAAAATGTAATTATAATGTCTCATTAATAATGGTATATCAATCTACTGAAACTTTATTGAATTATTTTAACATTGAAGATATTCAGTTAGGGTATGCAAACTTTGTTGTACTGTTTAAAGTTGTATAATAAAACATTAAGGTTGCGTGAATTATTTTTTTGTGTGAATTAATTATTATGGTTTTCTGATGATTTCAGGAGACGTTGTAAAAAACCTCGTTCAAAGAATTTGACAGCCCGGGAATGTTGTTGCTCAAAAGGTGTCGCCTGGGGTGAATTCTGTCAAGACTGTCCAAAACAAGGAACTAGTAAGAAATAATATCCGTAATATTCTTAAATATAAGTTGTCGTTCAACCAATCACTTGCATAAAAAAAGATATCATTACATTTTGAAAATGCATATTAGTATATGATATTTTATAAATGTTTATAGCGATATGTTATTAAGTTTTTACAAAATTTATTGAAATATTTAATTATAGTCCTCATTGCTGAAGAGAAATAACATATAATAAATATAAAGGTTTGAATACTATCAAAGTTACAAATTATCCATTACATTAAATATTTATAGAGGACTTTGAGAAACTTTGTCCCGGTGGAATCGGTCATGTGGATGTTGGAGAGGATCTCAACGAGTGTGCTGTCAACCCAGGCGTATGCCAAGGGGGCGGATTTTGCGTCAATACTGATGGATCTTTCCGCTGCGAATGCCCTCAAGGATATGTTTTGGACTCGACAGGTAATTGAAAATAAGCATTTGCAAATGATTAAATACTATTATTTACATATTGAAAGCTATGGAGAAAAAAAAACAAAATCATAAACGTATATTATATTTATGAACGACACCATGTCCCTTATTTACATGAATGTAATAGTTCATATATTTCTGCTATATCTTGATATTTCAATCTACTTTTTTGAGTTTTAATCATATATTTCTTCGTCTGTATATATAATAGTTTGTCTGTAGTATTTATTAGTAGTAAGAATTATTAAGTCACATTTTTATTTATATTTTTAATAATTCAAAGATAACTTTGCTCAAAACTTTTTTGCACAATTGAGAGAAACGCATTTGTAATGCATTGTTTTAATACTTTACAGGCACAAATTGTGTTGATGACAACGAATGTATATCGAATCGAAATGTTTGTGGAAACGGAACATGCAGCAATGTTGAAGGATCATTCGAGTGCCAATGTAATAGTGGATACGCACCTGGACCTCTTCAGGTATGTATGTTTTGCCAATCAATTTATTAGTGTTAGTTGAGTGATTTACTCAACAATATATAGAGTGTTGTATGCTAATGTAATACATCAATAATACACAGATAACGTTTATTCAAACCATCTTTTTAGATATCTCTATGAAGTATTATCTGGTAATTGGAATAAATATACTGCGATCATGAGAAGTTAATTGAAGTGCATCAGTGCTTCCCAAATTTAAGCCCCCTGAATTAGCAGATAATAATTTGTGGCCCCCCAAAAATGTAAAAATAAAACAAGAAATTCCAAATCACATCCAATGAGTTAAATTTCCCGAGCAAAAATATAAATAAATTCTTCTAAAGATATTTCCATATTTGAATTTGATTATGGAAATAAATATTTATTAGAAGAGTGTTGCTTATCATGTAGGACTAAATACTGCAACGTAATCAAAACTTCATTGAGAGACATCATAAAAACTTTATTTTGAAATTTTCTAGATTTCGTATAGGATACTATTCTTACAAATCTGAAGAAACATCTTCACTTACTTATAAAAAAATGTAACTGGTTATGAAGCTTATTAGTTTTCAATTGACTAACGTTGTTCCAGACTTGTGAAGATGTGAATGAGTGCCGAGAGCTTGGAAACCATTGCGCCTTCCGCTGCCATAATGTACCAGGCTCATTCAGATGCACTTGTCCATATGGTTATGCTTTAGCTCCGGATGGTATGCATTGCCAGGGTACGTGTATTTTATATTATATAGAACATTTCATATTTCAGTTTTTCTTTTAAGTAAATTTATTATCTTTTATTCAATGACAGAACATATTAAAGAAGTACTAAAACAGGCCTAATATATAATATTTTGTATATACCATGGAAGTTGTTCAAAATCTTAAATTCAGGAAAAATAAATACAAAAAAAAAAATTTGATTATCTAAAAATTTTTACTAAACATAAAATTCATCTCTGAATATTTTATTCACAAAAGAAAACTCACATGTAGTTATTTTTCAACCACCATTATGATTTACTTTATATTGTAAATTTGGGCAGTAATTGCATCCTTCTATCCATGATATATTATTAAATATCAAGTTATTTAAGCCAAAAAGTCATAAATGGGAGAGACAATTTCTCTAATTTCAATTTAATTTAGAGAAGATGCAGATGTCAGTTCCTGTATTTTTGTGCTTGTGAGATCCAAGATATTTTCAGATTAAATGTCTTCTACTGTATTTTTAACATCCTTATAATTACATATTGATATAGTTCTATGTATAATACAAAAATAAATTTCTTAATTCAATAGATGTCAACGAATGTCAAACGCCAGCTAACAACTGTAAATATCAGTGCAAGAATCTTGTGGGGTCATTTATGTGTATATGCCCGGAGGGATTCACACAGGTGAAGAATTCTAATGAGACTTATATAATAATAAACTTTGAAAATAATTATTGAGAGCTTCTTGATATATAAAAAGGAAATGTTGCTTGTGAAGATTTTACAGTAGGCAAAAATGATGAAACTATCACCATGTTCAGGTGGGAGTTTTAACGATGATTCACAACTTTCTTCTTTTTTGCTTATTCTATAATTGGAGCTAATCTTCTACCATTTTACCAGATTTTACCGTTAGGTTTAGGACTTTCCTGAAGTCTCATAGTACCAAGAAAGTTACATTCTTATAACTTCACTTTGGATGTGGTAGAAAGTTCCATGTCTTATTATATTTTTTCTATGTCTGTTCAGAAAGCAGTTACTCTGAGTTTTGTCGAGTCATGGATAAAATTATTGTTGGAATGATGGTTTTCAGGTTGGTATAACTGATGAATGTCGAGATGTGGACGAGTGTCTTCTGGATGCTGAACTATGTCCAGAAGGATCTTGTGTCAACACCGAAGGAAGTTATATCTGCAAATGTGGCTCAGGATTTGAACCAAGCTATGATGGAAAATCTTGCATAGGTAAAATATGAAGATTCATGACACTTCTTTATGTTAAATCTATCTTCAAATTAAATGTCTTTTACTTAACGCTATGCATGCCACAAACGAGTTATTTTTGAATGTCCCATCAAGCCACGGACAAGTTAAATTGCCAATTCTGTTTAACGTCACGAGTCTTTAAAGAAAGAAATTTGACTTTTATTTTATACAATCGTATTCTACCATCTATTGACAAGTTGGTAATTTTTTTACTTCATCTCAAATATCGTTATATTAACTGAAATTAGCAATTTTAGTAAGCCTTGAGTTTGAGGTTTGTTAAATTTCATTCGGGGTCATTGCATAACTTCTTAGGCGACAATTGTCGGGACTCTTCAGTGAAATATTTCGAGCAAAAATAGTGTTTAATTTGTTATTTTTGATAAGTAGTCTGTGATTTCATTCGACTGAGCAGTTTTGTTTTTATTTGCGTATTTTTATGATTACATGCAATGATAAATTGTGGGGTATATTAATTTAAAATCATATACTTTCATTATTTGTTCTAGTTATACATATGTCTTATTATAAAAAATATTCTTTATTTATTTTTTGACTGAGTGATAACTTATATCTACTAAACAATGCATAGTATGTAAAGGTAAAAAAAGTACAATGAGAATCGAGGTACATATGCATAAAATGTAATGTGACTAAAATACTGAAGTTGTGACAACTCTATTCTTGTCTATTTTCCAAACAATATTGAACAGTTTAGTGTAGAATGGAAAACTTGAGAAACATATAAATTTGGTTAGTTTCCATAAATTTACATGATTCTAAGCGTATTTAAAATTTTTAGTGGCTTTTCTCATTTCAAAAACAACTGGCCTACACTGCCGAACTAAGTTGAAATGCAATATCTACAAAGGGAATTACACACAAAACATTGCATTTTAGCAGGGCAGTACAGGTGTCCATCTTGTAAAATTTGGCTGGCATGGAGGAGTTTAATACGATGTATTTGATTTATCCAAATGTTGTTTTTATTTTATGGAGCATTGAGTATACAGATGTACATTCTATCTAAATTTCATCATAGAATTTGTCTAACCGTAAGCACTCAACCGATTTGCTCAATACACTGACCATCAATAAAATATTTGGAATAATAATATTAGTACATAACTGTCATTTGAACAAGTGGCAAATCTTGACTTGCATTTTACAGCATTATTCACCTTTAAACATTTATGTTTGATTTCTTAGTCCCAAATAAAACAATAGTAATCCACATTAGATATTACCTTTGACCATATTTTAAATTGTAATTAAAAAATAAAGGAAAAATCGTCATGATGATGAAAATAACAACATAAAATGACATATCCATAAAGATTGATGAATTTCCTTTGAAATACTGACTATCTTTAAGCCTAAAGCGAGTGCTAATCAGTCCCAATTTATGGTTTCAAATGGAGAGGGAATCGGTTTATGAGATTTGATTGTTTGGAGGACTTCACTCGAAGAAATTAAAGTCTATTCCGGGCTCTAACCTATGGTCGTGATGACATTTTAATCAATACTAAATTATTTTAGAATCAATACTTTTAATACAATTCCAAGTATTGATATTTTGCTTTTAATAATGCAAGTTGACAAAATCAACTTGCATTATTAAAAGCTACAATAAGAGACATTTAAACAAGTGTTTAATGATTTTATAGTAATTTGAAGCAATCGTTTGCATCACATGGTGAGAATAGAAAAATCAGAATAAGCCTTCATTTTATATAATTAATGAATTAATAAATTGATAAGAGTAATTATTACTCTACAGACGTGTGTTGATATATTATTAATGTATGTATTATTGGTTTTGGGGACAGACAGACGCCTGGGTACCTGCTTCCGACATCTATCTGCAGGACGTTGTATTGCACCGTCCCTCGGCCATCACACTCAAGCTATGACCACCCGTGCTTCCTGCTGCTGCTCCACAGGGGAGGCTTGGGGTCTGCACTGCGAGCGATGTCCGCAGCCTGACTCCACCCACTACCGGCAGATGTGCCTTTCGCAGGGACTCACCATCGACGGATCAGGTATGGTGAATTTTTTCTACGAATCAATTATTAATAAAGGCTTTCATTTCACTATTGAACTCTGAGCTGAAGCGTGATATGTCTCTGCATTGGCAAATTATAAATGACAAAATGTCAACAATAACTCAAAATTTTCTTTCCTCAGATATTGATGAGTGTCACATGATGCCGGAACTATGCATGAATGGGCGTTGCATAAACCAGATGGGTTCATACAGATGCTCCTGCAATCGAGGATATAAGGTGGACTCTAGCGGAACGCACTGTCTAGATATCAATGAATGCGTCCAAAGACCGTCTCCATGCAAGTTCTCTTGCCAGAACACCCAAGGCTCATACCTCTGTTCATGTCCCACTGGCTACATTCTAAACCCAGGTATTTAAAAAAAAGTTATACATAATTCATTTATGTATTATATTAGCCATGGAAAGAGAAATTAGGTCTCACACTACTGATACCATAGGATTGTGTTAACTATCTATAACTCTTTTTTTGATTGGTAGTTACAGTTTTGATTTCCAAGATAATTAACTAAAAACTTAATGAAAATCTGATGATTCAAAATGATATGATGAATATCATGCCTAATAAATCTATTTATATCAAATTTAAGATTTTTTTTACTTTTATCATAGAATTAAAGATAAGTGGTACACAAGTAATAAACAAAATTGTTATTAATGCTAAAACTTTTTTGTATTTAATATTCACAAATTTTTTTGTTTATTGCTATGCGTGCCATCGACAAGTTAACTCGCCAGTCCTTTTCGACGTTATAGGAATCAATCAGAAATGTATTTCGACTTTTATTGTATACAACCGTATTCTTTAATCTATTGGCGAGTTGATAATATTTTGGTTATCTTCGAGATTGGAGTATTTAGAGAAACAAAATGGCGGCGAACTGTCACATCATTATTTTTCACTTGATAGCACTGCACGGCTGTCAACACATACAAACACTAACACAGACACGATAATGCGCATGCAGATTCTTTATGCATCCGTACACTTATCCATGTGCCGTTTTTAGCTGTCACTCTGCCACTTCAAATAATAATTGTTAACAATGATAGGGCATGAAATGAAACACAATGAATGAAATGATGAAGTATTGTATTAATATGAAAAAAATGACAGTGGCATCGTGAACACAAACAAAAATAAGAAGGCAATGTTTATGGAATACTTATGAATAATGTAATACACAAGTTGCTTACTAAGAAATGGTTTGCATTGAAGTTTTTAATGCACAAACATTATCATCTTGGCGGAAGATTACTGCTGTTGAGACTTAATAAAAGGTCTTGAGGTTAAAAATCTAGAGAATTGTAGGAAAATGGACAATTTTCAGATATCGCGAAAGCTTAAAAAAAAGACCAAATCAACATTTAGGAAATCTTTGAAAAAAATTGCTCTTCGACCATGAGTATAAAAGTACCTAATACTTAGTACTGGTTGCTTATGAAACCAGTACCCGTGAGTACTCAAAGTACCGGTTCTACACATTACTACTTACGTGTGGTAAATGCTCTAGTTAAAAAATATGATAAAACTCGATGTACATGATATGCAAATAATGCAATGTGGTATTACGTATGGAACTTTGTTTTGAAATTTTTTTAGAAAACTATAGTATATAAAATGTTATCCAGTAGAGTGACTAAAATACTGCAGTTGTGACAACCCTGGTCATGTGTTTTTTCAAAACATTATTTATCAGTTTAGTCTGGAAATCTTTACGGAACTTTCAAAAAATTTGTTGATTTGGTATTTTTTCACCAATTTTCAAGATTCTATGCGCATTTCAATTTTTTTCAGTGACTTTTTTTATTTCAAAAATAGCTGACCTAGAGGTGTCCACTTAGTAAAATTTGGCTGGCATGGAAAAGGTTGAACTTGTAGTATTATATTTTGTTTATACTATAATGGTAATTATGTTATTTTGTTAAAATTAAGGATTTATTTTATCTTAGATGGAATTTCCTGTAGTGATGTTGATGAATGCGCATTGAATACTCATACTTGTCATCAAGAATGCATCAACACTGAAGGTTCATATGAATGCAGCTGCAAAGAAGGATATAAAAAACATGGCGATACTTGCATAGGTTCGTAAATACATTTGTTTATATTTTATTTAACCCTACAAATGTATATTTCCACCCATGATATTATTTGGATTAATTTAAAATAATTTAGTTATATATATTACAATATATGTTTAGTTCAGGGCTTCTTAAACTTTTTTCATTCACGACCCCATTTATGATTGCGAGTTTCCTGGCGACCCCATATAAATATAAAAGAAAGATAAATAAATATTTTTTGGTAATTTATTTATTAGGTAACGATATACATATACATATGAAAATATATATGTTTAGAATTCGTTTAGAAACATGCAAAAATCTAAAATTAAAAATTAAAAATATGTGAACATATGGAAGTTTACCAGTTTTAAATAATTTAGAATAAGGTTTTAACGTTATATTTTTTTAAATTACTATGAATTTGAGTGGTGATAAATATTATTTACAAGGAAATAGATATTTCTGTAGATTTGAGTTATTTCTTATAATACACATTAATAAATTCTTCATCATTTGGACAAAAATAATTTTTAAGTGCTGTATTTTGTTTTTTTATGTAGATGTCAACGAATGTGCTGCAGAGGAAGGATTGTGCCCTAACCCAGGAAAATGTGTGAACACATTAGGAAGTTTCAAGTGTGTATGTCCAAGAGGATTCAAAGTTGATTCAACAGGTTTGTGATTTGTTTCATTATAATAAATGCAAGAGTTTCCGTATTTAACAAACATAGGAAAATTTTATTATTTATGAAAATATTTTCCTGGGATAAAGTATAAATTCTACATTAAATAAGAGCCCATCTTATACACACAACGCTTTCAGTAATTACAATAGTTCGAATTAATTATTATATTATAACATGTATTATAATGTGTATTTTCAGGAACCTATTGTATTGATCAAGATGAATGCCTGGATGATACTAAATGTGATACAAATTGTCTGAATCTCGTGGGCGGATATCGTTGTGGCTGTCAAGAAGGTAACACTGATTTTTGCTGAAAGTATTATAGATATATGTATCATAACTAATCTTTTAAGCATAATTCAAATAAACCAACATAGCGATCATGATAAGAAGTCATCATGAATATTTTTGTATTTCTATTGTTTATCGAAATAATGTTACTTTAAATATAATTCTGTGTGTTTTTGAATTTTGTCAAAAAGTCCTAAAGCCCATGCATTTTCAGAACTTGATAAATATTTCAGTGGTATACTATATTATATAATATTTATCAGCAATAAAAAAGCAAACATACTCATTGAATATGTATTGTATTGTTAAATATTTAAAAATTTATCGATATTTAATTTACAATTGTTTCTTTTATGACATCGCACTCTAGATGTTATCATGTATAATATTTTCCTAATATATCGCCATTTGTACAGGTTATGTTATGAATCCTACTCAGAATAAGTGCATAGATGAAAATGAGTGTGCCTCAAATCCTTGCAAAGAATCGGGTCATTGCTTTAATGTGCAAGGTACATATCGGTGCGGATGTCCAGATGGTTACCAATTCGACAGAATCAACCAAGTGTGCATGCCTGTACGTAATGTATTCTTTACTATCATTAAATGACATAAAATTCTATTATGATTTATTTAAGCGCTTGAAGGTTTGGTGGAATCACCGTGTGTGTTCTTAATATCTAATTTCAATATTTAGAGCTTATTCCAGACGTTTAAATTCACTTTTCTAATTATTTTACACAGTATTCATCTAATTGTGCTGGAAGTCCCTGTTTCTTCGGGTGCACTGCAATGGGAAATGGTGGATTCAGCTGCGGATGCCCACAAGGTTATCAGGTAGTTGGTAAGTTGACAATGTTATCTTCTAAATTTATTTTTGAATCACTTTACGAAAGTAAAGATATGAAATTGGACTTAATGTGATGCATAAAAGTATTTTAATTATGCAGTGAGTATCAAATCTATTGATGAAAACTTTGTTTGTGAAATCTTCGCTTTTCACTACTTTTTTTAGTTTGATATTTTAGAAGCAATATTTATCAATTTTTTCATTTAAATATTTTTTTTGAGAACCTATTCCTTATTATTTTTTTTTTCGAAATGAAGCGTAATATTTTGCAGCTATGTTTATTACCATGGTAATAACAATAACTGAAAGGGAAGTGGTAAGCTATAGAGCAGGGTTTCCCAAACTTTTTCTGCAACGGAACACTTTACAAACCCAGAAATTTTAGTAGAACACCTAGCTTATTTTAGTATCTTAGTAAAAAAAAAAAAATATATATATTAGTCAAAGTACTTCTATTCTACTACTCAATTTTAAAACACAATAGATCACAGTAATTATCTTTACTTGCATCA
>JAGVSQ010002256.1:0-14509 GCA_022683975.1 Rhyacophila evoluta | reverse complement strand
ATATTTTTTAAATCGTCTCCTAATTTGAGGTGCATCTTATCGTCCGAAAAATACAGTATATATATGCCTATAATGATAAGAATATGTCATAAATTAAAATATTGTGATTTTTAATTATGTTAATAAACTGATTCCAGCCTACTTTACTGATTACCACCGGAATACAAATTCGTGACAAATATCGTGTCATTAAATTTCAATATATTATATACTTTAGTATTATAAAAGTGAATAATCAATATTGATTTAACTATAAAATTAAATAACAAACGTTTGCAAGGAATTTATATCGGAATTAGTAACTTAAATAATTCTTCTATCGCCCAATATTTTTGCATCGGTTTTCTTGACATATCACTCAAATCAACCACAAAACTATTGATTTTCCTGAAATAGATAGGCTGACTTCAAAATTATGTATGCTATTTAGAAATTTAATATACTGCACGCATCTTTGAAGCAATAAAATATAATAGGCTAAGATAATACACATCTTACATAATGTAATAAAAAAATGTATTATGTTTGAAAAAATACATGCTAAGTTTAATAAGATTTAGTATATCTTTTGTAACGATTATTATTCTTACTAAATTCAACCGATAGCCAAGATAAGCCGTGATATTTTTGAAAATGTTTCCTATATCAGTTAGTGTAACCCATATGGATTTGTTCAATCTATATAATGCTTTAAATTTCCAAGCAGAAGACTTCGGTAAATTATCACTTCGTAGTAAACTTTATCAATAAACTTTGTCTTGAAAGTCTTTTCGTGAATTATATACTTTACTTTGGCCATATTCTATATGGCCGGCACATGGCGTCTATATAATTCTTTAACTCAACTACATTAAATGCAACAAAAAAAAAAATGGATAACAACTGTATTTGCAAACGAAATTATTGATTATTTGATATTATTGAAGTGCTTTTTACTGTCACAACAGTTATAAAATATCTGTATCCTTTTCGATTATCTGATTGTATGATTTATTATAGGATATAAATAATATAAGCGAATGTTGAATTTGCTCCATTCCAGTTAGTTGTCTACTTTACCCCGCGACATTGACCAATATAGATATAATAGTAATATAAATTTCATTCATCGCGGAACTCATAATGATAATTGAATAAAATTGTCGTAGTAAACAGTAAATAATGAATGGTAAAGAACTTAGCTTAAAAAATAAAATTAAGCCACAAAAAACCAGCGGCATTGGTACAACTTTAAGACAATATGAATCAACGGTAAAGGTTTCAAATGAACCACTGTACAAATTTAAAACTATGTGTGAATAATGTACGTATATGTCAAAATTTCTTTACGTAAGTATATAATATGAAAGATATCATACTTTTAGTTTTATTTAATGCAGTTAACAGTAGTAAAGCGATAAAATGAGATAGAAATAATATCGATTCTAAGAGCTCATTCCATATTCTCTTGATATTACCACAAACTATGCGCAGCTTTTTTAGAGATAATGTCTAATACAAAAAAAACTTTACACAATTGCAAATTGATTTATATTTACCGTTACTTTTCAGAAATCTACCCCGTTGACACGAATAATTTAGATGCAACAAATATTTAATGTGTGGAAATGAGACAGTGCTAAAACATGGCATTGGTTAGATAGAAATAGCAATAACATAGCAGTGAAAAGATTCCACCGATACGAACTATCTTAAATAAAAGCTTTAAAAAATATCACGTAAGAAGACCAATAATAAGTTTTTATACTTGACAATTTAAATTATACAATATAAAATAAAATATATAGAGTAAATATTGAGAGGATATATTATAGTCTTACATAAATATATCTTGGAGAACATGTTTGACGAAAAACAGTTCTCAGTTAATAATGAACGCCTTTTTCTATTTTCTGAATATTAAAATGTATAAGTATGCAGTAGCGAGATTTGAAACAGTGAATTCTAACACCAAGGCGTTCACATTTATCAATCAGCCACCAAATGGACTAATCTTTAAATATAAACAACTGATTTGATATGTAATTGTCACCCGTCGAGCTATTTGTAAAACGTTTCGCTTTCACTGTAATAAATTGGCTGATCTTGACCGTTATGGTCCATTATGTGAGGTACCAGGTGAGCGGAGCACGACCAGGCATACCCTGCTTACCTAGAGGACAGACGAAGGTAATTTGCCATAATTCAATCCGCGTTTTTCACGCAGATTTGTTGCTCATTTTCTATTTCTAGCACGTCAATAAGTACGTGACATTATATTTGAACCAACATGAAATAAGTAGGTAAACTCTACTAGAAGTACATTTCAAGAGAGCGTTTTCAAACATTGACTTTGTTTACTTATTCTTCTTATTTAATTATACAAACTAATTCAATGATATCGTTTTCAAATCAAGTAATTAAATAATTATTTTATAATCCAAAGAACAATCTTTAAATTTCTCTAAAAAAAACCCAAAAATACACATTTTAATAATGTTTTTGATAATCATTAACATACTTCTTTATTTTAAACATACTTAAACCTTTTAGTTTTAGCGACGAGTATTTTTTAAATTTTAGAAACCTAGCGAGAAATTTACCGCAAATAATAATTTACAGTTAATTTTAGTAAGAAACAGTTGTGTTATTATCAAACATGCTACAGTTTATATTCACTGTACGTTATATTTTTATAAGCTAAGCACAAAGACGCAAACCGATCGTTGTTAGAATCTGTCGCTAATATCATTAACGACGATGTATCGTTGCTTAGCAGTTATAAAACATGTCTTAAATTTTACTTGATTTGAACAAAAATAAAACTTACATACTGATTTGGGGTTGGTACAGATATACAAAACTAGTATCAAATCATTGTGTGTAATTTACCTACCTGGTCAATTTATGACAAGTCACTATGAATCATGGTATAAAACAACATTGACAACATAGATCGGTATTATAACCATGATAAATTGTAATTTATTATTCAAATGTAATAATACATTACTACTCCAAAGACAGCGATATCATGATGTATAGAATGGTAAACTAAAGTAATATTGTCAATTACATAGTTCAGATTTCAGAATTCGATATCGCGTATTTCAAAAAAATCGTCTCTTTCGCATTCATGTTTTAAAACGTATTATAATCAAAGTTTCTGGTACACACAATAAATCATACTATAAAACGACACATTATAATATCTTAAGATTATATTGTGTTTGTTTCTTCGAAAATATATCGTAGCAGCTTAAATAGTGGAGCAAATGGATCTCAACAATATGAAAATGGTCACTGTAGAATTAAAGTATATGGTGATTTCTGCGCTGCTCAGTTTCCTGACTATTTTATCTAGGGTGGGAACCGATAAGTTCAGATATTCACCTTTCCCTCATGTAAGTAAGCTAATAATTCTGCTATAAAATTTTCAATACTGAAGGCTTTTCGAGAGGAAAGCAATTAAGAAAAATCCCTCTTAAAAATCAGCCTGCTAAATCTTTCTATTTTAAAATAAATGCAAATATGGAAATCAAATCCGCAATTCCCGGCTCCGATGCTTGCACGCTAATCTTTCGGCTATCAAGCTTTACCAATATCTAAAATACAACATGTAATTTATAATCTTAGCAGACATTTTTAAATTTACCAAGTCGTTGACTGTTTGCCGACTTCTTAATTTTCAGGTTTGCTCTGAGTGGTTTAAATTCACCCCGCACTCCGTCGCTAATTTAATTTTCCACCTCCCAACGGAAATTTAAAAAGCGCCTATCCAATTAATTTTATTGCCGGGAGCTTTCTGACTTACACTAAAGCACGCACATCACCAGGAAAGCTCGATATAAAGTTTTATGGGTGCGGAATTGGGTCGCGATTTCAGCTATTTGCAATGTTATGATTTTGTAAATGCACGTAAACCAAACGTTCCTAAAATGATATAAATAATGCATATTTTGAAAAAAAAATCATTATTGTGGTAACGGATGTTGTGAATTTGATTCACATAACTAAATTGTTTTGTTTTAATATTATTTAAAGAAACAAGACTAGATAGCTCACGGGTTAAGCGATAAGCCTAAAACCAATTCTTGAAATAAAATTTGATAAGATAGTCTTTACATTGTAAATGTATATATTATATTATATTCCTTTTCGATACTTTCAAGTTAGGGAAATCTTTATATTTAGCTTTGGATAATGTTTATATTATATGTATATAATGCAACAGTAGTGTAGTATAACAATATCCCCGGTAGCGCTGAGGTAGGCTTGCGCGCCAGGGAATGCGGGTTCGATTCCCACATCTATCGAAATTTTAAAAATCTAAGAATGCAGGAATGCATGACCATTGGATTCATTAATTCTCTGACAACCAATTCTCGCGAAAATAATCTGTTAATACGTCTTTACATTGTGGAAATCCATACAATTCACTTTTGGGGTGGATATCTTCACCCTGCGTAGATCCATATCCTCCACTTTGGGAGCGAACATGTGTAAAAAATATGAATAATCCAATAAAAACCCAGTCTCAAAACAGTGTATTTACTTCTTACAGACTAGATAAGCATGAACTTGTGCATCGCTTGCAACCGGAGTTGGGAGCTTAATTTCTGAAGTTGCATAAAAGTGAACTCACTTTTAATTTGGATGAGATTAACAGTCGGCAACCAATTTATAATAAAAACAACCATAATGGATGTTGGCAGCGTGGAGATCAAGATATCACTTAGAACCTACTTCACTTAATAAAATAATAACTATTTGACTTAAACCAGAAAAAGAATTAAAGTCTTATAGTAGTATAGAATTGTTTTTTAGTTTAAGAAAGACGAGAAATAATTAAATAAGGCCGAAAAATTTTTGCCAACCCTATTTTGTCGTCCATATTTGAAAATACACACATAATATCAACTAAAAGTAATATATTCGTAGTTAGTTAGCCATAAAAACATTTAAAACCGACTTGGTAACATGGTACGATTTTTTCGCTTTGCAAAGATAAAAAACTACATATTGTAAAATATCATTGATCAACAAGAAAGAATGCGTATTAAGTGTAAATACCATGTTTAATATTTCAAGCATTAAATATTTTTTTACTATAAATATAAAACATAATATAGAATATAATGAATATGCTTTTCTTATATTCATTGTCAAATATCGTAACACTCTAACTTGGCCTGGTTTAAAAAAATATGTGTTTGAAGTGCTTTATTTCACGGCCTCGTTTGGCAACACTCAAAAACGTGTACTGCCAACGGCCGAAACAATACATCGTATCTCGCATTTATAATACTTATCATATATCACTAAGTTTATAAGCGACACTGTCCCGATGAATGTAATGAACTATATACTGTCCCAACGGCCGAGAAATTAGCATGCGCGCTACGGAGCCAGAAGTTACAGGGTCGATTCCCATGGTTGCTAAATATATAATATATTGTACACCCTAACTATGTGTATAAGAGTATATCACTATAAATTATAATAATAAATATCGCTCCACTACCCTCGAGTTCAGAATTCCGCCATAGTTTAAAAAAATCATAAATTTAAGCACATATTTTGATGCTGAATGTCGGTCGGACATGATGCATAAGTTTTTCACAGCTGGTTCTCGTGAACATATTCTATTAAGATCAATAGTAACACACAATACTGATTAGTCCATGAGTATTTTCGTTCTTGTTTTCATTTTCTATAATGTATATTATTACTGTTATATATCAAGGGTGGTCATCTACACCACCTTTGGAAGCCAGATTGCAAGAATATTTTTTTATAAAAGTCATTTATTTATCTTTAGTATCAAAACAAACGATGAAAAATTAAAAAATTATCTCGGGATCATTCTTCAAAAAAAAATATCCGGTAAATTTAACTCCTACGCCTGCGAGACCCACGCAATGGACACCCCTGTTATATATAATATATACTTATATTTGTAAATATAAATCTTATCAATACTAGCGTTGAGAGAAATATGTTTCGTGGTATTGCAAGTTAGTTGTAGCAAGCAAGCTTGTATTTTCAGTCTCTATCGTATTATACCATCTGAGTGGTACAGTATAAACATTGCATAAGTCGGATTAACCAGTTAAGTCAGATGAAAAAAGTAGACTGCACTACGGTTTAATAAGATTGTAAGTACCGTAGAAGATGGAGACTTACGACGTTTTACTGTTAGGCGGCACAATTAAAATTAAATTAACAACAATAACGTGAAAAAGAGATTTAATATATATTTATTATAGTACGGTGAAATACCAATATGCTAGAATACGGTAATAAATCATTCAAAGTGAATTTATCAACCTTGATCTTCCTGCAGATATTTTCTTCGAAATCCCAAAAAATAAGCTTTTATAAAATCAATTTCGATCAAAGCTTCAATCTGTTGGAAGAGATCAAGCCTTTCACAAGAGTTTGTTTCTATTATAAAAATAATCTGATATAAATAAATTTATAATTAACTTTATTACCAGGATGACCATCGTCAAGGCGTCAAAAAGCATGAGGGCTTTACAATCCTTAAATAAACTCCTCTACGTTGCGCCTAGTTGAAGTTATTGATGTCCCAGTTTACGTATTCGGTCTTTTTTTAGGCTTAACACCTTGAAAGTTACTGTGCACAATCTTTATAGCAGATCGGAGATAATAAATTTAGATAAACTGATAGACTAAGCCGCGCAAGAGGTGAACTAACCTTTATAAAAATGTACGACAGTTCTATACAATGATTTATAATTCATAATAAAACATTCGCACTATCTGTCTGCATTTCCGTGTGAACAAACATATTGAAATTATTGAGGAAATTCATATGAAAATTACGTCACGAAATACTATTTTGTGCTTTTGAAACATTTAAAAATTCGCCTACTCTTTAAAGAACCATTACTATACAATACAATACACACATAATAGGAAAATGTTCATTTACATATCGAAAACGCAAACAAAAACAGGAACACGATTAAAAATTGTGGCCGAGCTAGAAGGTTTCCTCTGAATAAGGGTCGATAAAAAGTAATAATGCACACTTTAGTGCACACCAATCAAGACTCCGTCTGGGATAATAATTTCACTTTGAAGAGTCTGACGCTAGATACACCACGGTATGCGCCTTAATTACTGGTGTAAAGACGCGGCAGATAATCAAAGAGAAAGCAAAAAAATATATATGAAATTGAAAGACTTCCGAAAAAGTCTACACTCAAAATTCAATCTAAAATGGCAGGAGACGGGGAAGAAAATGCAACGTTTAATGCTGCAAGTCGAACGAAGATGCCGGTGCACTTCAGTGATACGAGTTGGTTAAGTCAGATTTACTATACAACTGAACAATGCTCAGCAATTGGCAGAAGAAGAAGCAGACCAAGAAAAATTGAATTGTGTTATGGTGAATCAAATTGAAAAACAGATATACAAAATAAAAACGGTGGAAGTTGGGACTCTGAATTGTTAGACATGTACTGTACTGTTGATCATTTATGCGGGATTTATTTTGATGTCGAGGCAGACATCAAAATTTTCATACATTTATATAATCAACGATCAATCATTAGTGTAATAATAATAATAATAAATAATAAACGAGTCTTGGGATATGACTGCTATCTAAAAAAACAGCTTTTGATTACGTAATGAGACGACCTTAGAGGCCAGTTTTACTTTCTGAGAGCAACTAGCCTGATTCGCATGACACACGCAGACACTCAATAGAAATTGACTATTGACTTACATAGATAAAAAATATTATGCAATTGGCCATTACAATAGGGATCGGCATGATATTGACTTACTTTAGTATAGGTTTTTGAATACCCACTTATACTTCTTTATAGACAGGAGGTGGTTGTGCAGTGTTTTCGAATTACGTATATCGAATGAATCATTGAAGATTTATGTTTAGCAACTATAGTATTACCAACCACCGTGGAGGCAAGAGTACCTCTTTCAATATAATATTAAATGAATACCATACTCATAAATCGGATCATTGTAATTACAGTACTACAAGAATTATTGTCCGATTTAGTTTTCCACTCTGAAAATATTATACTTCGTGTCACCTATCAGTGTAGTATGTTTTCGTAAAGTTAGAACATCATGGGGCTGAATTTGCTTTCTAGTTTTCTCCGCCAACATAAGCCATGTGTCAGTAGCCACTATACTGGCGTACACCGTAATGTAACGAAAATGAATAGCTCTTTAAAGTACTTAGTGTGTCGCAACAGCAACTTTTTAAAATTTCACTTGAAAGATTATAATTCTGGCTTAGTCATAAAATTGTCTTGATTATAAGACCATATCACAATATAGCGTTAAGTATGCTTTTTATAAACTATTTACTTTAGTTACTAAACGAAATGAATACAGTTTACTATACATATTGTATTCAATAGTAGTAATGTCAATACAAATAGATAAATAAGACAATTTAAATATATGCTTAGAATTAAGTGATATCACCGTCAACAGGTAAATACCTCACATGTGGTCGATTTAATGAAAATGAGTTCTGTATTACATTGTATAGAGTTACAACAAACAAATGAAAAAACCTCTCATGTGAAAATACTGTTGTTTAATAAAAATATTTCTTCGTAGGCAAAATTTAATTTTGAATTACATCACATATATATTCTAGATCTATTTCAGGTTTCGAAGTTTTTACTTAAGAACCTACAGTGTTGCATCTAAAACTTCAAAGTGTATTTTTGACGTTTTAAAAAATCTCAAATATCACTTTTTAGCTAATCTTGAACAATTATATTTTTGACAGATAGAAGGTATTCTCATCAACGAAGATTTATATTTCTTTTAGTGCAATTTATACGCGATTTGTAATAACAAAACAATATTTACATTACACTTAATCCATCACGAATGCGTGTTGTAAAATATTTTTTCTTTTTTGCACAATAAGAAGCGAGTCGTGATGTCTCAATACTGCCTCCAAGGCTTTCCCTCCGCAGGGCTGCCGTTTCAAATCCTACGATTAAAAGGTTAACCGGAACATTTCAACAACTGCAATAACCTGGCTGTTTCTATCAGCTGTAATACAGGGCCGCACCACACTATTTATTACCACTTATTATTGTAGCCTATACTAAAATAAAAACAACTAATTAGCTTAATAATAATTTGGTTAATCAGACTTTGTGTCTCATCGGGTAAATTTTACCGCATTTGAAAGTTTGCCACTTCACCTTTGCTAAAAGTAAATAAATTTATGACGGGAATTAAATTTCATGGATTTTTGCTACCATTATCTATAACTATTTTACTGTTTACTTGTATTTTTTTTCTCTCGTCGTGTTTTCTCACAGTAGTTACAGTTAGTGTTTCCCCGGTAGTGAATATTGTGAGCGTGCGCACATCGTAATCCAAGAAATGTAGGTTCGATTCACACACCTGCCGGATTCAAAAAAAAAAATCCAAAATTGCAAGGTTTGGCAATTATCTGCCATGTCAAATAATTCTCGTAAAAAATGATTTCTCAAGACAAATCTTGACAGATTATTATTATATTGAGGAGATCCTTGCACTCCACTTTCGGAGTGAATATCTTCACCCCGCGAAGATCCATATGCTCCACTTTTAGAACAAACATGGCATATTAAAAGTTACAAGTAGTTACCAAGAACGTATTGTACTAAAATCATCTGGATAAACAAAGGTTATACTGCATTTTATATCTAAAAGCACTGATTGGTAGCTTTGGTATTGGTCCCAACATATGGAGTAGTCTTAGGCAGTAGACGATAATCAATCCAATCCAAGTTTATTTCACTGATTTTATCGTTTTATTAAAAGATGTCCGTATTAAGCGAATGGAACCAGATCTGAGTAATGAAAATGGTAACCATATTCAAAGCAAGTACATTATCTTTAGGATTAATACATACATCTCACCAAAGACGTCCATAGTCCACAAATTGAAGACAACAAGTTCATTTTTATTGTATCAGTTCTAAAAATATATTTAAAGTCAACGCATCGTTGAAATTATTGAAACACGATACATTTTCAATGACAACATCTTTGAAGTTTTCCATATAAATGTATATATACAGACGCAACCATAAAAATATCGTTATATCAAATTTAAACGACGGAAAATTTTCGAGTAACCGGTTTCTGTTCTAAATGTAACTAACTGCTCACAATCTTTGTTGGATCATTTAATATTTTTTGTAATAGTTTGTATAAGCTAGCCGTCTAATGTGCTCGTTTCTAGATTTAGTCACTACACAACGTTATTGTTCGGATACCGAGTACATTTCAAGTCAATTAGTAACTCAATTACAACTGTCATTAAAATCACAATATTGTATTGACGCCACTTTCCAAATGATACACCTCTTCACATGGGTGGGCTGCCAACACGTCAACAAGAGGCTCATTTAATCAGAGAACTCAAATCACCTACAGATAAATCGTAGTTACGTACTGATTTGATATGAGGATATTATTTTTTTCCTCATTAAACAAAGGCCGTACTGGACCAGGTCAAATTAATAAGGGGCTCACACTAGCACTTCCGAACCAGTCCCAGCCTACTTCTGCTTCTTCATCAACTCGAAAAGTCAAACGGACGATAAATTTCGTATTAAAGTAGGACTCTGGTATACCCAATCGACATACTAAGTATTTCATCTCCCCTTCAACGAAAGATACAATTTGAGAGTATCGCTTGGAATCTAATTGATATCATTTTTCCAATTCCTTGTGTTGATTTTGTTATATTATATTTCCATTCAAGTGAATGAAGAAGTTCAGCATTTTTCCGTATTTGTACCTGCATTGCATCAAAATGAGCCGTCGCTCAAAGGTGTTTTTTTTTTATACCATGTTTGCTCCAAAAGTGGGGCATATGGATTTATACAGTGTGAAGATATCCACTTTGAAAGTGGAATATATGGATCTTCGCAATGTGAAGACGTCTTGGCAGATTACTTTTTACAACAATTGTTTATCATAAAACTGCTCAGCCCGATGGGTATTCAGTCCTGAATTTTCCTTAGATGGGAAATTGAGCCCGCATTCCTCGGATTGCTAGGCGCACACACTACCAACTACACTACACAGGAGACAGTGTGCTTAAAAGTGTGGTTAAATTATATTTATTACCAGAGTTTTCAATCACAAAAAAAACTTGATTTCACAAAAAAATAACACGAAAGAACATATATATTACGTACGTAGTTATAAAAATTATACAAATTGTACGTAAGTATATATGGTACGTTTGCATATTATTATATATTGATGTGTAGTCTGAGCCCTCAATACGACCCTGTAAGTTTTCATAATTACTTTATACGTCCATATTATGTTAATAATTAATGCAATAGATACGGTACTAAGCTTCAACATAACCTCACTTAACTAGTTTTAAAGTAGTATTTCGAAAGCATTATAAATTTAAGTCAAGTAGGTTTGACCTGTTTTGAAAACGCAGATCGAAGTGACCTCTAGTGGATTACGGTAATCCGAGTTGATGCCTTCGTGAATTTAATGTCATACGCACCTTTACTGAGTATTATGGCATTATGTATGTATTATACATATTATATCTGCGGCGAAGTACAAGGTAATCGAGATTGATTGAATTGCAAATATGTATCGAGTTTATTGCAAATATGGGGTAATTAAAAGATTTGAACATGTATCCACATAATAATTCAAGATTAACATATCCTATTTACTCGATGAAGATACCGAGGAATAAATTTCAATAATACAACTTGGAAATTACATGCATATTTTAAAGTATTACTTTAAACATATTAATCAACTAATATTAACTTCAACTTTCATTACTGTATGGGTATATAATTTGTTGTATTGACTTAATTCTTACACAATTACACTTCTCTAAAATTAAAATTTCGATTTTTAAATATCTATGAGCAATGTGCGTCTTTAATTTAAAAATTCATAAGTATTAAACTATTATATCACTATCGCATTCCATATTTGATGTATTTCTTTCCTCTTTTTTCTCGAGCTATAAAGGCTGAAAATGAGATAATTTTAAAGTCGATTTGGATGAAATATTGGTGCATTTTTCAATTTTTGGAACAACAAACTCAAAGGACAGGAAATTGCCCCATGGGCCGCAATAACGTCCTAAAACTTTCCAAGGGCTGCACATACATAAGGATGATTGCAAATTTTGTTCCAATGTTTTTGATATACTTATCTGGTCCTGCTTTACAACAAAATAGGCATTCATTTCTTTATATCTTATTTTTTTGTTGGTGATTGATTTGAATTTTGAATGCAGACGTATACAGAAAGTATCCAATCGAGTAAAGCTAAAAAAATCGATACTGCAATTATTATAGATATATTGTATTGGACCAACAACAAAATATATTTGAAAGGCAAAAAAGACATGATACTTTCGTTTATTCATAAAGATGCTCCAAAGATCTGGTTAAAAAGTCATTATACGGCTTTATCTACTAATTCTATGTATAACGTGGAGGATATTATAAAAGAACGCCGCAGGTTGACCATTCCTGCTTTAAAATTTCAAAGAACGTTCGATATGATACTTTTTAAGCCATACATATATAAGATATATTTCATTAGTCCTGTAAAAAATATTATCTTCTTTAGATAAATAAAAAGTGGATCACGAGGTCCAATTTCTTACCCATACGTTACTTACTATATAATATTAGCCTGTATTCTGAGTCATCATCCTTAGTGGTTGACCTCCGACTATGCTTAGATATCGCATACAATCTATAACTATGCACTATATACTGTGTAGGGAGTGCCTTCGTTACCATTAATGGAAGCGAAGTCTGTTTTTTATAGCGAGATAATATTTTATCATAAAATTACTTATTTTGAAATTAAAAAATCGATTAAAATATTGAAAGTGTTCCATATTTTATTATTGCAGATGCTTCAACCTCTCGGCTGCTAAATAAGGATATATTTTCATTCGTGATAGACATGGTAACTTGCGTCTTTTGATACGCAAAGTAAATATATTTAATAATGCAGTGTTTTATCAAAACTAACTGTTCAATTTTGTGCTGGAATTCTAAAACTATCAAAAACCTCGTAGCAACCAAAGTGAAATACACAATTATTATTTAGATACGCGTAATTGCCACGCATGAATATTAAAATATACATCGGACCTCGTATAACACGGTTTTGATATAACACGGTTGAAGAATTATGGCATATTTTTGTATAACACGATTTACATAACAGGGTTTTAGAAAAAAAATATCAATTAAAAATTAGTTAATATCTCTGATTTGGACATCTCACATCGTGCCTTCACAAAACTGTTCTGTTTATTATAGTAAAAAATAAAACAATCCACTTTAAAATCTTGTTGAAAAAATTGTGGCCAGAAGTAGTCACTGGAAAAAATGTTGTATGATCAATAGGAGATAAATACTGTAGACAGTTAATATTTTTCGTGGTTTTGGTGGCGAAAGATTTTGTAACCTGGATATTCAATATATCTAAGAAATATTTTAACGGAAGAGGCTCAGTCAAAACGTTAGATTAGCCTATTGTGAGAAAGTAGGCCCACATGTTTCAGATTAAAAACAACAAATGAAGCTTTGGAGTTGGCTGATAAATCAGAATATCATTTTATTGAAAATTATCTTATAACGAAAATGATATTTGATTTTCCATAGAAAATTACAAAAGTGCTCACTATGAAATATTTGTACACGTTAAAAGTGAACAATCGCTTATTATGCAGTTTTTAAATATTACATCTTAAAGTTCTGAAGACCCTTTTGAAAATGAAAACTTACAAACATCTTGAAAAGGATTCGAATAAATATAACTGCGAATGATAGTCATGTTGAGTGTTCTATATTATCAAGTTTTTGAAATAAATACGTATATATTTTATATTTTTTATTGGAAAAAACGCATGTATGAACTTCAAGCCTCGTATAACACGGATTTTTACTGTACGCCGTTTTTCTGGAACCATATGACCGTGTTATATATACGAGGTCCGAGTGTACTATTATTTCAATTATCTATTTGGCCGCGTAATGTGTTTATAATTTGACAAATAATTATCTGCAAGCATCCGAATGCAATTTGAAATACATATATCATTTTTTTTCAACAAAGGATTGACGATGTTCCAGCATAGGAGCTGAAAACTATAACAGATATAATATGAAATTTTTACTACACTAGAAAAGTTTTAAATAATATTACAGATAATTTCGAATGTTTCCTGCTATCTCACCATGAATATTATTGTAAACCAATCAGTCGTCAAGGATGAAAAATATTTAAGTGTTTTTTTAATTATACGGAAAACCAAACTGACTTAACATGATAGTATAGCCATTAATAATAATATGTATGTTATAACTGGATGGTTCAATAAAATCGAAGTATTTTATGGTGGTACACGCAAGTAAAATAAAATGTCCATGGTTTGAAAAGGAATTTTTAGAATGTTTGTCAAATCATATATCGTGTACAACTGTGAGAT
>JAGVSQ010002255.1:0-24121 GCA_022683975.1 Rhyacophila evoluta | reverse complement strand
CTGAAAGACAAGCAAATTTAAATATATATTTTTTTATTCATTCTAATTAAAGCTTTGAAAAAGGTTGTACATTCGGTAGGTCTTAGTCATCTAATTTAATCTGATGTGATTGTAGATATGAATCATAGTCGTCTGCTTCCATATTTAGATGAATATCTAAACTCAGGGGTTCTGATTTAATTTTGACAGATGGAGTCTGTTTGGCTTTGATATTAAAGATACTGAAGAGGTTATTCAGGTCTATCACTGAGTATGCCAATTGTGCGAGGACATCTTCCACATTTTCTTTGAGGCTGTGGAAAGCTGCTGTGATGTGCGGTGAGATGTGGACTTCTGCAAAAGAACAGAATCATATCAATCAATATAACATAACATCAATCAGTATCGTACGAAACCATTTTAAATCAGGATGGTCAACATGATAGCATACGAAATATATTGAAAACAAATTTCTGCACTATAAAATCACAATAAGTACTAAGTTCTGTGTTCCATAGATTAAAAAAATGGAATATATGAAATGATGTTGAAGATTAAAAGAAAATGTAAATAATGTATATTGAGAATACTTACTGTGTGTATTTTGCTTTTTAACATCAAACAGGTAATGAAAGTAATTTATTTGATGATACAAATCACGCTCAGTATATTCCCGAAACATGATGCCTTTTTCACAAAGGTTGCACAGCGGATAACCCCCTGCGAAATACTGCGGCAGCCTACATGTCCGATTGGTACATGCCGGATCTTCACACACCAACCAGTTCTCATAATACTTGGCATTATAACTCCTCATCTGCTTGGTGAGCTGGTTTATAATCGTAGGCAAATAATCTACAGGTTTAATATTGCATTCGTCATTCTGGCATTTATCCAAAAATGATACGACATCTCTACCTGACATTCTAAAACCTTCACATATTTTGTTTTCTCTTTTACATTTTTCGTTCATGCACGTGAATGTAAAATCGATGCTCTCTCTATACTTATCTTTTTCGCTTTCGATAAGAAATATATCTGCATCATCCGTATTTTCTCTTTTGATCGATTGCTTATAAGCAGACGGGTCTAGCCCTAAACAATCTGCAATCCTTGAAGCGTCCATTCCTTCTATGGGATCGCAAATACGTGAAATAACAGGATGCAACTGTTGAGCGAGGTAGTAATTTATATCTACTTTAATAATCTCTGAACCTTTTAATTCTTCTATGTGATATGCACGCTGCATTGCTGAATTAGTTGTACCGTCTTCACAAATCAAATACGGCACTATATCACCTTTTTTGTATTTCCTTCCACTTTTACTGTTCAATCTCAAAGCCACCTGAACATGAGGTTGCCCATTCTTATCAGGGTATTCTGTAGGATTTTTAGTTAACTGCTTTGTAATAGTCAACATAGAAAGTGGCATCTTACTTTCTTTAAGATCTTCTTTCAACATTGTTAAATGTCTTTGAATATTTTCGATCCTCTCATCACCGGTTTGTTCTGATAATATTTGATTCAGAATAAACTTACCGGCTTCTGCAGCCAGTTGTGACCAATCTCTTCTAACAATATCCAAACCTTTCAACTCTTGCGTTGTAACAAATTCGCCATTTTTATTTTTACTCAACAGCACTGCTGCATATTTTTTCTTTTTTAATAAAAGTAAATATTTAAATACTCCATCCACCTCCAATTCCACTTGTCGGTACTTTTTATTGATTTCTTTTTTAATTTCAGATCCAATTTTAAACACCTGGTCGTAATCCAAACAGTTTGTGTTGATCATTATACTATCGGTGTCGCCATATATCACATCATAATTTAATTTTTGAACCAGCTCTTTAGTATTTACTAATATTTCTCGGCCTTTCAACGTAACAAGTGCCGCCAGCGGTTTAGCGTAAAATCGTGAATATGTAAAACCTAAACAACCGTACATAGAATTAGCTGTCAATTTAAGAGCAAGCTGGCGAATATTGTACTGCATATATAATTCAGGAGAAAGATCAGGAGTTTTCATTAGTTTTTTTACTTCACGTCTACTCTCTACTAACTTCCTGATTTGTGTCGGCAGTATGCCAGGTTCCACATTAGAATCTGGTAATATCATTTCGTTTATTTCTTCATCTGTAGATATCATGGAGTTTCTTTTGATTGTTGTAAAGCATATGTTGTATTCTTGTATAATACTTGGATACAGCGAATTGAAATCCATGAGTAAAATTAACGAGTCATAAAAACCTTTTTTGGGATCGAGAACTAATCCTCCAGAGTATGCAGGTTTTTTACGAGCCTGACTTTGTTTTTTAGATATATTAACACCCGATTCATTAGTTTCGTTGCTTTCCTTAATTTCTTGCCACTTTTTGCCAGTCACTTTATCTGGCACTATATAATCTTTGTCGTTGAATGCGTGCAATAATAAAAATTCGTTTCTTTCAGATCTACCGCCCGTCAACGTTCTGGACATGACATTGCCGGCGATTTGCGTTATTTGCAATGCTAAAGGCAATATATTTAATTCACACAGCATTTTAAGAATATAGCTAGTGTCTTGCATCGTCATGGAAACCAGCTCCAACAAATCTCTGCTACTGTCATAGTATTTATAAATATCATCAGGTATAACCTCTATACGTGAACCTTCAGGTAGTTTCAAAACATTGGCACACAATGTCTCCAAATCGAAACTTCTCGACTTGATTAATTCCATCGCTGATAATTTGATATCACATACAAGGCGACCTAAGAAAGCATCTTTTGATGCAAATTTTCTCTGTGGTACAACACTTCGTTTGAGTCTTCCCAGGCGTGACCAGTTAGGGATGCTTTTGTCCAGAATATTACCAATCAGAAGGTCTTGCTGATAGCCTTGCAAATCATGTCCTACAACTAGATCCGGATCGATCTTCCAGAATTGAACCAAGAAGTAGTTGAGAAGTTCTCGCTCTGATTCACATTTCGTAAGCTTCGTGCCTTTGTATTGGGCCATTGCTTGTTTCAGATCTATCGGCCATATCTCATTTGTGGATCGGGTGAACACTAAAAACAAAATTGATTTTTCTTTATCTTAAAGCAAGATACATAATTGATTAAACATACTATAAAATGTAGCAGACGTTTTAAGTAGTTCACTAGTTATGTCTTCGAGCTACAGTAACAAGAAAATGTAAAACTAAATTTTATCAACCCACTAGAGGTGGCACCAATTTAATACTCTACCAAGTTAATGCTAATCCAATTAATAATATACTATTACTCACCGCAGAAATGCTGCTGAAAAGGCGGATTGGGTGCTGGTTTGTGAATTTCAAACGAATTACTGACCAAACACGTCAGCATCACTATTTTGTTAAGTCTTGTTTTGGGATCCATTACCATTCTTGTATGAATCTGTCAAATGATAAAAGAGATTGAAACATCTGCCTTTTTATAAAAAGTGTATGAAAACTTATACTATACTATATTACAAACACAAAATTTATCGGAGAAAATGAGTGCTACATATAGTAATCACTTCTTTTGCTAATGGATGGAATTTTATCCTTGAAAATATGGGCATAATTATTTTTATAATTATTATATAAAGTAATGAACACAATAAAATCATACTATTCTTTTTGCTTATTTATAAATCAAAATATATTCATGCTTGTGAACATAATGTATTATAGCAACGTAATATAATAAAATGGTTTACCGTAGCAACAACCAGAGGCGGTGGATGAAGGTTCTCACTCCTCAAAACGGAGATATCATCAGGCTTCAAGCAATTAACTTCCGCCTTACACCATGAGATTTTATTGGAGACGCACTCAGGATTCTTTATCTCCAGCCAGCATGGCCCCTTGATTTTTTGCTCAAGGAGGAATGTCTCTAAGGAACTGGTGTTACTGCCAAATATGTGCGAGAACGTAGTGTAAGGCTTTTCAGTTGGAGGAAGAGGATGTGTAGCCTGGAAAGATTATTAAAATTAATCACTCTATTTCTAAAAATAATATATTTTACCAAATTTATTATCTTATATATTATCAAGAATATTTATTAACTTACTGCATATTTTACTTCCAAGTATTCAGACTGTGTTGGTATATCAGGTAAATCAAAAGCATAATTCTTGGTAACCTTTCGACTCTTGAACTCTTTGATGCCTAGTTTTGATGACACTTTAGTGTTAAATTCTGCATAAACATCCATTATGGAGACAAGCTGGTCACTGTCTTCTTCTAAAGAGATTGGATCCAATTTCTGTTGAGGGATTAATATATTATAAATTTTGTTAAAAGAGTTAAGAAGGCAGGACAATAACAAGACAATTCAAAAAAATATATTGGAATTGATTTATATCAATATAGATAATGGGATATAGTTTTTTTCGATAGTTACACTGGTTTCCTGGTAACTAAGAGGTAATAGTATGTATGGAAAAATATAACACTGAAGAAATATACCCACATATTCTCTAGGCAGCAAATACAACCGTCTGTCAACATTTCTGACAGTGACGCAACACGAGATAGAACCACTTGAAGGTTTCGCAGGATCAACATATATTTTACCAAACAAGAAAACAACTCCCGGCTTCATGAACCTGTCTTCCCATGCATCCCACCAGTAAAATCTCAAAACCTTTTCACCGTCCTTGTTGGTAGTCAATGGCAGTGTATTCGAGTCATAATTTGTGGCTGATTGTGGCACTGATGAATCATTCTGCGCAGGATTGGCCCAGCTATTGGTTTTAGTACCATTTTGAATTAATTTCGGAGCAACTATTTCCGGTTTTTTATCGAATAGTTCAAACTTATCGACAGAATCTGTGAAGTGGTCTGCATTTAATCCCTCCATTTCGAATGTTTCAATCTTTCCGTCTGATACACGTTCACTCTTGACAGGTTTCTCTGGCATGGAATCATCATCAAAGTCCATATCATTGAAATGTATGTCTTGCATATCTTGTGTGCTATACTCTTCGATGTTTTGGGTTGGTGTAATTGTTTCTTCAGCCGTTTCAACATGTTTTGGAACTGTCGGTTTCTTTTTAGGTGATGGAATCTCAAATATGCCAAAATCATCTTCCTAAAACATCAATTATCGCAACATTTATAAGTAATATACACAAAGTACGCCTACAGTGGTTCAGTGAATAAAATGCATTCATCTAAATTATAGATTGTATGAAATTCCACATATTTGTCATTTGACCTGTAGAATTTGTTGAAGATGAAGTAAAATCCGAATCACGGGTTCGAGTCCCATAACCTAATAAAAGATATCAAAACAAAAATGCAAGGGCGAATGCAAAAATACCCATCGGCCATATGTGATTGGCTAGCAATCAATCTTTTCGAAAATAATCTCTCAATATAAGTTTTCATATCAAGGAGAGCCATTTGTTTCACTATTGAACGAGGTGAAAAATATTAAACTTTATGTGAGAAATATAATAGTTAACATCAGAATATGTTTTATAACTATACATGCTTGGTATTGTTATTTTGAAAATTTATATTTAGTTACTTTTCAAAATTTCGTGAGTTTCAAATTAAAGTGTTATATCAAAACATCAAGATAACATTAAAACAAACCTCTTTTTTAACTTTGGCTATTGGCAACTCTATAGTACCATTGGCGGTAGTAAATTTACTACTTTTGGCAGGCCTTGGTGCAATGAGATTCTTGAAATAGTCTTGGGCATCCCGTTTGCTATGTTCCACAAAGTTGGACGATCGCAGTACACTGGCGGGAGATTTTGTTTTAGAAACGAGACTCGGCGAGTCAGATTTTAATTCTGCCATTATGTCCGATAGAATGTTATCATCAGAAAGTTTGACATCCTGAAATGTAAAATCATTAATAGTTAACTAAATGAGTGAAGAATTCCAAACAAACTCATCCCATCACAAATGGATGAAAGAATTAATATTATTAAAATATTTATTTTACACGTAACCCAGTTTTAAAATCACTTCATCAATAAGGTTAGCCATACGATAGACACAATCACGAAACATTACATTCGTTGTGCAATGGAGCATATTGAATATCACAAAAATTCGAGTAAGGTTGGTGCGAAGATGAAGGCCAATACTTTCTAGTGTAGAACAATTTTAGATAAACCGATAAAGAAGTAGAAGGAAGTGAATTAAGAGAGGAATTGCCCTGTGGATAGATAAAGATTGTATTGACAGTGTATTAAGAACTTTATGCGTGGAAAAATTTCTTTCTAACTATTGTTTGGCGTTGTGATTTATGCTACATCTCCGTGTATCTATCGTAATAAGTAGAGCTATATAAAGATCTTCGATTAACAATGGTGGAAAATTGAACAAAAATAAATAATACATTACCTCTTTTTTATTACTATGCATGTTGCTAAGCATGTTACGTATATTCCCTTTCCCCTGAACGGAAGTCCCAGCATCTGCAAGAGCTGATACACGTGACTTTCTTTTCTTGGCTCTGCCTTCCTTGTCTTTGGAAGCTGTAGATCTTGAAAACTCCTCACCTGCTTCTTCATCATCGAATATCTCTCGTCCGTCTTCGACATAGCCACAACCATCTACAAGAAGACATATGTAATGAAATCAATGTAGTATAAAACCACTAATTTAGAAAGTTAAATTTTATTTTAGAGACATACCGTCATCATCAATCCAGTCTTCTTCTTGCCTCTTCAAGACCCGTTCAGTGTATTCGCTTTCGTCTACGGTCTCGTAAACGTTCTCCATCGTGTCGACTTCATATTTTCTCTTGGATCCTTTTAATTGTTTTAATTTTTCAAACGCCGATAATCTGCCATGTCTATCGATCTTTTGGCGCTTGGCCCTGCTAGCTAGAATTATTTTAGTACATAATAAATATTTAATATCAAATAAATAAACTGAAACCAAACAAAAAAACCAGTACACGTCAAATGTTTATTTGTATAATTAATAAAAAAATTGTACTTAGAATTGGTATTTTATACTCTTTACTTTATATATGATATACTTACACGTAGAATCATCCATTTCAATGCTAATTAATAGTTATTTATTAAAGAAATGTCAGCATACAACACACAGAACAAACCTCTTAAATTGACAAACTGACATTTAAAAGCGCGGGACCACGACCATAGACGATTTTACTAGTTAACGTATAAAATAATCTGTTATTGGAATTATACCTCTCGGTAAAAAAATTATTAAATGCCGTAATATGCGAAGCTGTAATAAAGCACACCTTTAAAACTAAAATCACGCTGTTTTCAAAGACACATAATAAATTTAGAAAGATGTTGTAAATTATATTTCTATGCTTTTATTATTCTGTTTTGACTAAAAAAGTTCAATACTCAAATATTACAGAAATTTAAAACAAATATAAATTTCATTTATGGCAAAACATATTATATCTTATAAAAGAGTTAATATTACTGTATCAGATAGTTTTAGCAAAATATGTAGACCATATAAATTTTCTTAATATAAAAAAAAATATCTTGATAGACTGCTTACAATAATTGGTTGTTAGGACTAATTGGTCAATCCATCGGGCATGCATGTAATATGCATTTAAATATCACACACTATGATGAATTTTATACAGATAAGAAATTCGTGTCAAGTAATTAGTTAAGTAATACGCTTATATGCATAGCCATTGAGGCAACGAATAACAAAAAAATATTTTTTTTATATTACAAATACCTTTAGAAATATTCATTGAACGATCTTTGTTAAGACAATTTTCATGTAAATTTTATCATTTTCTTTCTATATCCTTACGTATATTTATATATTTAACGAGCGTAGAGAATAATGGCAGGCCTCAAGGATTAACCAACAAGTATAGCAAATGCAGAGCAGTTGCTCCTGGTGAACAATAAAAGATAAATTTAAAAAAAATCATAACTAACTAATAAAAGATAATATCATGTGTTTATGTCAGTATATTATAATTATAATACTTAATAAAAGTAGTTCATAATATATTTTAAATAAAAGGTTTTTGTAATTCATGTTCTAAAATTGAAATATTTTTCGGTATAGTACTGTATGTCTCACAAAAATAAGTTAAAAAAAATAAATTAATTAATGTTTAATTTGTTATGAAAATTGATTTTTAAATGGCGATTGTCTGTAGCGAAACATTATATATTTTTTAAAACACACAACAGCCATCATGTCAAAAGAAGTACAAAAACAAAAACGCGCGACAACATATGAAAAAATATACAATAAGAACACAGAAGAAGAATACGGTTCGTTCACCTTACACAGCCTTGGGTTTAGTACCTATGTGCTTGCAGGAATGGTTTAAAAATGTCGAGATTTCTTCGCAATAATTAGATGAGCCTTCTCATCCAACGTCCTACCATCATTCGACAATCAGACGTTCGCGCTACAACACCGCGTTCCATAATGGAGATCCGAATACCATTATCGGGTGTCGTGATATTTGTTTTAACCGTGCAAAGTGTATTAACTGCATATAATGCTCCTTCGGACTCAGATCCTTGGAATGAGGCCAGAAAATTTAAACCCATAGACTACATGGTTGATATTACTAATTATTTAGGAATGAATGTGCTCTACGAACACAATTTTTTAAATGATAATAATATTGCGTTTTCTCCCTATGGATTGACGGGGATAATGATTGCTTTATATGAAGGCATTGATGGAGTGTCTTCAATTCAAATCAAAGAAAGCATGGGACTTCCAAATGATAGGAATATCATGAGAGTTGGATTTCGGGACATTCATCGCAGATTGAGGGTAGCTATTTTTTTTTAAATTATATTTTATAAAAAAATGTAGTACTGTTTATCTAATGGATCAAAAAAAAAAATACTGACAACCATTCCATGTAAAAATAACGTTAAGATTTTCACGAATTAATAAAAAGACGATAATAAATTAATAAAATAACATATTAAAATTAGTTATGAATCAATTATTTAATACGATATTTTTTATCAAATAAATATATTATATTTTAAGTTTGAAATGCATCTGTGTCTAGCAATCCGGGGAATGCGGATTCGAATTCCTATTTGTCGGATTTTAAAAATCCGAAAAATGCAGGATTGGATGCCCATTGGGTTGAGTAATTGTCTGGCAAACAATTTTCGTGAAAAATAATCTGTCAAGACGTTTTCACATTGCGGAGATTCATATACTTCTCTTCCGGAGTGGATATCTTCACACTGTGTAGATCTATATGGTCTACGTTGGAAGCAAACGTGATATAAAAAAAAAGTAATGTTTAATCGGGCTCGAATTTCCCCACCGAATGAAATTTATCGATCTAAACGTGTAAATGTATTAGAGAAATGAGTTTTTGTGATATTCATACCTTTTTTATTAACCGACTACAGAATGGGTGCTAAGCGAATGGCAAACAACAAGTTCTCACCGACATCATACGCTACGTAAATTTATATGAAGGGGGGTATTTCCGAAGTGAACTTATTACACTGTGTCAAAATTTAAAGAGATTATTTTGAATACGTAATTTTTGCTCAATAACTACGTAAGACGTTTTTAAAATGTTTGATTTTGTTTTCAATATTTTTGAAATTAGTTTTATCGCTACTGGTTTACATGCTAAATGGACGTTTTACACAAAAATACTCATTCAAAATTGTCACCTTTACATTTTAAGTAGTGGAATAAGTTCACTTTGGAAATACCCACTTCATATGATCTTTCCACTATTAATACTCCTACCCAATATGCATACATAACACAGCTTTTAGAGATACAAGTATTTATTTAACCTAATGAGTTATATTTATTTGTATACATATGTATGTAAATACAGTTATTATATTGAAATACCACACATGATCTACAGTCCATAAGTATTCATCATTTGTGTACACACTTATAAACTGAAAATGCCGAAAGTTACAACCCTGAAACGAAAATAATATTTACAATTTTTTTTTAGTTTAGCAATGTGTTCTTTTTATTTAAATTGTGAAAAACAATTTGATTATTTTAAGCGATTTGTTGCTGAAAGCTTGCATTAATAATAGAATTGTAATCTTTAAATAATCAATAATGTCGACTGACTTGATAGAAATCGATTTTAAACTTAATTCTACTTAATGTTTGTAATTTATCGGTTTATTTTGGAGTTAATAAAATTTGAAGTTTACTCAAGAACATAAACGGTTCTGAGTTTAAACATTTGAACGAGTTGTCAGTTCTTATATTTTCTTGATAACATATAGTATAATATCAGATAATTGGTATGATATAACATTGTTTGAGAAGCTTTTCACCAGGCAGTAGGGTGCAGATGGTTTCCGAACATTTTACGATGGGATTTCACTATTTTCGTTGCACATTTGCAAAAAATAAATGTTCAATTGACGGCGAATTTGCTCATTGTATTCACACGTTACAAGCAGATCCGTACTAAGAAATTTTCCTTTCATGATCATTTTGTTTAACTATTTTTTTTAAATATAACACGTTGATAACATTAAAAATTACGATTTTTAGTGACTCGCAACATTATCGTTAAATCATATAACAGAATAGAAATACACTAATATTCACTAAAAACGATGTATTATTTATGAAATTAGAAGTAAAGAGAAGTTAAGAAAGAAAAGATATAATGTCTACCGAAAGATCATACTAGGAATATTCTTGATGAATTTATGTTTCGATTTCAAGTAAAACATACTCGAAGCATTTAATTTGGGAGATTTCGTAATTGAAGGATTAAGTAATTTTATGTTGTACGGCTACATGTTAAAAAATCTCCTTTTAACAAACACACCTCTCCTGCAATAGATTCATTTATATCTTTCCTTACAACGTGCAATTCGTAATAATTATAACTTACAAGTAAATATCGATTGATACCACTTGTACGTTTGTGAAAAATATAAATGTTGCGTATACTATAGTGTAATAAACAAAGTGGTAGTTTTGTTTCAACATGACATATTCATCCAGTTTAATATGTATTTGGCTTTTTCGTGATATTACCAAAGCAGATGCGGGGTCTTTTATTCAATATTTAATACGGCGTTAAGACTGTTCAATGTTTATAATAAAAGTATTTATACGACAGATTCTAACCTGACCTAACCTAAAAGTCATTAATCTTGTAAACTAAATAAATTTACTAACTTCATTCTTATGATGACAAGATGCATGATATGTTTTATCAACTTTTCATCAAAAACAGCGTCATACCACGGTATTCTTAGTATCCGCGTTAAAATCTTGACTACCTAATGTCAAAACGATTTATCCGTGTCATATATTATTATTTCTGACATATTAAATTGTAAACACATTATTATAATCTGCCAAAAAAACATAATTAATGAAACGTAGTGATTTATGATTTAAAAGAATGTTTTAGTTTTTATTGTAAAGTATACATATGTAACCCAAGAGTGATTTTGTTTGATTCTCACAAACAACTTGTGTAGTTACATCGATTTGACATTAATCATTCGACTGATCTTGAGTTGTGTAGTGTTATAATTCACTACGGTAAATCGGAACCAAATATGGTTAGATCCGATTATATTACTGAATATTTTTGATAGACTTTTCTTTGTCAAAGTTAATTTTATCGCCCAAAAAATATCGCTCCTTTGACTAGTAATTCGATCGCTTCATTCTCCCACCGGCTCTGGTTGAATAAAAGAAATAATGCAACATATATTAAAAATAATACATTGGTTTTTTCGTTGGTATATTTTTTAAATAAGCATTTTTTTACTAAAATTCAATACACTATTTACAGTATAACCTTCGACACAGAAATTACCCATTTTTAAATTTAATACTAATATTATAATATTTACTATAAATGACGTATGCTTATTGAGTAATTATGTACATATTCATATATAACTGTATTATGAAAATTGAGCATGATAAAAATATGTCCTATTTAAAAATCTTTAAACATGTTTTGGAACTATGATTCAGAAAGAGGTATTCGATTGCAGTGGCGTAGTAATTTTAATATTGCTCCATTAAAACAATAAGTGGGCTGACTCGGACTATGGCTACTAGTTTTTACGTGAATATATCTTTTGATTAATTGAATGGATTTTGAAGTTTTCAATTTTAAATATATTCAATAATATCTATTTTTCTGGATAGAACGATTTAGATAATGCGTTAGAAAATGCGAAATAAATTGGTGCCGATATCGTGATCACCCATATACGCACTAGGCGCATAGGGCCTCAAAAAAGAACGAGATACTACAAGAATTTGGACAAATGTATGAAAGTAGAAATTTTAAAATAAAAAAACGAGTTCTGGAAGAAAAATTTTAAGGAAGCGTAACATCTAAAAACGGTTACTCTTGGGGCTTAAGGGCCTTGTGATTGAATTGCGCCTGGAGTCTCTCATGTCCTAAAACCGCCATTGCTCATGATGTTATTTCTGAACACGAGGGTACCTCGGCACTGATATTATAAAAGTATCCAAATTTATGCTTGTATTCTCTTTTAAATCTTGAATAAGTCACTATTAGATCATAATAATATATTATAGGTACTATTGTTCCTTCAATTGTAGATTGGATATATCATAATATGTGAGGTTTAAAAGCTGCATATAATGTTAATGTATTTTGAGGTGTTTGGAAATGCAAACTACATATCTGAAAAAGGCTGAGCAATTTGTAAAATGATAAAAAGTGTAGATTAGAAGAGTATATGAACTGTATCTATGAAAAGAGACCGTCTCGCTCGTCGATAGATACATTATTTTTTCTAAGATAGAAAATTCACAATGGCTGACCAATTATTAAATCGACTTGAGAATTAATTTCTTCTAATATATAAAGACAATTTTAGAAGATTATACGCATTGTTATAACAATAAAATGATTAATACCATCGGCCGATGGTGCTTTTGGATTTGACACGTGATTTGACCCGTTCATTGTCCTATAGGCCCATTTTTGTATTTTCTTTCGATGTGATACTACGCCACTGATAAAATTGAACAGAAAAAATATTTATTGTTTTATTTTCTGTTATTTCAATTGCTATAACCAGTTTTCGATATTAATTTGACAGTTTATCCTTATATTTTAATTGTGTCTTAAAATGTCATTTAAATTTATGATATTATAAAATTATAAGTTTAAAAAATAGTTTGTTAAATAGATAGTATGTATTTCTGAGTCATCAATTTATTTTTTATTTATTAGATGCTGTTTCTAGATTACAAAATAAATGTCTCTTGGTTATAAGTTATCTTCGTCTATTATGATTTGGCGCGCGTGTATGTAACTTGCAATACAGTAACTGGATCAAAATAGATACACGCACTTTAATGTGAGACATACACTCAATGGGTTTAGCCGATTGCTAACAGCCGGTTGTCGTTAAAACAATCTGCTATAATACGTTACCGCAATGCGAGAGTTCTATTATAACATATCCATTATAAATTGAGATGATAAACAAAGTGTATGTAGAGGGAGACAATAAGCTCTACACGCTTTTTCTATGCCACTAGTTAAAAATACATATTATAGCTTTGTTTAATGCTGTATTAGTATAATATTGTAGTCTCCTTCATTGTCATGTTTCGTTTTCTTCTTAAACTTCTTGTAAATTATGTACATTGATCACAAAAGAGCTGATAAATTATATTTGCCGCCTTTTTTTGCGAATAGACATTTTTGTTTGCTGTAATTATTAAACGATAAGGTTAAATAATGAAAAAGACATAATAGAAAAACGCGTTGAAATTGTAAAGATTTATTTTAAATTGATGAAAAATTTGGAGATTAAATAAAAGATGGCGACAAATTTGAAATGTCAAAGTAAGCATAAATTTGAATATGGAAAATAATTAGATATCAATTAAGATTCTAAAAGATCCACCTATGTTGCCACAATAATTAAAAATGACCATGTCGAAAAAATAAATGTTGTGTTGCCGGAAAAATGCGTTTTTGCTAATTACTTATAATAAAAAAAAATACAGGCCGTGTCGCATTATCAATTATCTTCATGTATGATAATTACGTTTATATTATGCCTTGGTGTAAATATAATGACAGAAATTAATTTTCGATTTGCCCGACAACGAACCGACCCAACAAAACGCAGATGAGCCCGCAGATAACTGTTATTATATTTTTTTTTATTTCGACAATACTTTAAAAAATCGACCTTGTTTTTTTATGCACACAACAAATTCTAGTATTCGGTACATCGCGATCATAATTCATTAATTCTATTATTTATAGTTCAACGCGTGAGATGTGAGTAGTTTCACTCAATATTTTCTGTCCGGTAATAAGAAAGTAGAAATATTTGCCGAGATGTAGAGTAGCGTCTTTGCTTCGGATACATATATCGCGTGTTGTAATCCTAAAATTGCAGAACTTAATTGTTGAACAATTGATTGACAGCCAATTTTAGTGAGAATAATTGTCTAATTTTTTGCAATGTGGACATATACATATGCATGCTCATTTCCGGAAAAATAAAACAATTTTCAAATAACAAAATATTTTTTTTCATCTCTTCATCATTCAGAATTTATTATGTGGGCGTATACTGTCTCCCCGGTTAGCGTAGTTAGCGTGCGCGCATAGCAATCCGGGGAGCGCGGGTTCGAGTCCCCATCTGTTGTTGGATTTTAAAATCTAAAAATGCAGGATTGACTTGAGTAATTGTCTGACAAACAATTCTCGTGAAAAATAATCTGTCAAGACGTCTTCACATTGCGGAAATCTATAAGCTCCAATTTGGGAGCGAATATGGTATAAAAAACTGTAGCGTGATGAACGTGAGAAGTGTCCCAGTAACAGTTTTCTATGACATTTTTTGGCACTCAGGTGCATGTGTGCAAAATTTATATTCTACGTAAGCTGTGTTAATATCAAGTTTTGTCTCCACTAGAGTTTGGTGTGCATCCCCAAAAAGATCCTCCCTTGAAAATCTCTATGGCCCATCTGTTGAAAATGGATTTATAGCACTGATAAGTCTAAAATATTAGTCCTTAATTCTAAGCTACAATAAGAAAGCACGCCCAAACTTTCGTCGAATGAACTGTAATTTTCATTATTGTGCTACAAAATTAAGCCATTCGACACAACGGTATAGCTACATACCAAAATCGTTATAAATAATGCACGGATATCACTGCACATTACATTATTTCATCAATTAAATCCAGAATTTCACTAGTCATTCGTTGCGACAATTGTGAAATCATTGTTTCGGTCGAACATGAACACATTGATACGAATTTTTTTACTCAATTGTATCATGTCATCGATTCATTGAACTATTCCTTATAACTTGATAGTCTACTTTCCAATGAAAGGCTAAATTTTAACCTATAATTCCCTCGACTTTTGTGAATTATTTATGTTCTGCTAGCAGAGCCATTTATTATATTTATTTTGTTTGAAATATAGAAGACTAAACATGTTATAAATTTAAGTTATTCACAACATGACACACAAGCGTTATATTTATATACATGACAAATAATGCTCACATAAACAATCGCATATAAGACACCTTCGCAGGCATGCAACTGCGCACAGTGATATATTATGACATTAAAAACTGGATTTACGTAATTTTAGTGTGTGCAGATTTTAAATAATATATATTTTTGGAGTATAATGTTATGAAATTAAATAAAACCGGATAAACAGGAAGGTGAGATTATAAATATTTTTAAATTCGACATGCTTAGATATTGTTCTGAAGAAGAAGACAATGTGTTATCACGATTTTAATGTAGATACAAAATATATATATGGTGCCTCGAAATGAAATTTATTCTCAAAATTTTCACAATTTTTAAAGTTAATATGTACAATGTCAACACGTTTTCCAATATCGTGCCTTTCCATAATTTAACCTCAACGTTTACTGATGAAAGGAAATACATATTATAATCGAATTAAAACGAAAGATTGCCACATCTGTTAAATAAATAAAATCGTTGCCTAGGTAACCTAGGAAATCTTGGAGAATATTTTCAGTGATTTTCTCATTATTTTAACACCAAAAAAATGGAAAAACATTACATTTTTTACATATAAGACCATTAATAAATAATTATTTATATCCGCCACGTAAAAAAATGTCTAATTAAATATCGAGCTGCCCTATCATTAGTATAGGACTAAATTTGTTTGCACTTCCGTTGATGGAAGTTACGGGATCGAATTTCACAGCTACCTAAAAAATAAGACATGAGACAAATTTCATCAAAAAACCTTTCAAAATATCTTAATTTGTTTACATTAGTGGACATGTTTATAGCTAGTTGATACTTATTTGTACCATGCTATGTTATTTTACTCAAACTTTTTAAGTTTTGTGAACATATAACACGTTTTTTAAACTTTGTTTTAAATATTCTTAAAATTGGTTTTTTTTCATTGGTTTGCAGGTTTAAATGATTCTTTTATAAAAAAAAACTTGTTCGAAATCTTCTACCCCTATCTACAATAAATATACACCTCGTATGCATCTGTTAATTGCAATTCATTTTAATTCGTTTAATAAAATGTCTTTTGATACTAACTTTCAAAGAAATGAATGAATACAGCAAGCCTATACATCTATCGGCGTATTATATTGGAATCATTTAAACAAAAATATAATGATATTACTATGTATTTCAAAAATAACTATTTCATTGAAAGGCATTTTTTATTGACATTCTCAATGTAATGCTTAACTGACGTTTTACAGAATTTAGTCGTTTGTCAATTGATTAATCTCACACCATGTAAGTAACGTAAGAAGTCCCACAGGCCATCATACATATTATGTAAAAAGAAAACACTCTACAGGTGATTCCGAAACTAACGTGTCATCAAAATTAATAAACTACTAGCATTTTCAACTAAATAGAAAACTGAAAACATGATGTATTAGAATTATATATTTATTGTATTTTTATTTACTAGTACATAATTTATTTTCAAAATATTATATCTGTTGTCTATTGTGTTGACCATTAGTCAATTATATTAATACGTTGCTTTTTTTATTTAATTTCAGAGTTATTTCATTCCTAAAGAAGGCTTCCTCGCAGGACTGGCTTTTAACAACGAAAATGTTACATTTAAAGACGACTACAAGAATGTGTTAAATTTTTACGGGTATGACTTCGAAATGCCAAAACCCCTGACAACTGAGACAATACCGTCATCGACAGAACGGGTGTCAACGCCCATGAATTCGGCAATAACTGCTTCTCCTACAAACCCAATAAAAGATTCTTCGACAACTACTGAAAGAAGTAGCATGGCTGGGGATGCTTTGAGTTCAACAGTTTCTCTTTTAAGTCAAACTTTCGAAGATAAGGAGGTACCTTCATCATTAGCACAAACATCACAAACTACAGAAAGACCTACCACAAAAGTAGAAACTAGTACACTTCCGATGACGGTGCCTGCTACAGAGGTGCCATCTACAACTACACAAACAAGCACCCAAGCAACAACAACTAAGTTAACTACGACACAAGTTGCTACAACTATGCCACCCACAACGACTCCTACTACGACACAAGCTGCTACAACTATGCCACCCACAACGACTCCAACTACGACACAAGCTGCTACAACTATGCCACCCACAACGACACCAACTACTACGCAAGCCGCTACAACCACGACTAAGCCAACTACCATGCAAGCCACTACAACCACAACTAAACCAACTACCACAGAAGCTATTACAACCACGACTAAACCAACTACGACAACTCGGCCAACTACAACAGTACCGACGACGACACCACTTCCAACTACTCTAACTACCACCACGCAAGCAACTACTACCGTAAGGTCTACTACCGCGCCAACGACTACCGTAGCATCTACAACTATAAAGATCCCACCTCAAACAACTACAGAAAATCCAACTACTGTACAGCAGACAGAAACAACAAATACGAGAACCACGCGGTCAACCGCAGCTCAAACGACAACTGTTCGACAGCAAACAACGAATGCGATGATGGATGAGGTTGGAAGCACTTTAAGTGACAGAAAACAAAGTGAAATGTTAATAATGCCTGATGATACGGAAGTGACCACAGCAGACAGTGTCGATTTAACAACTGCAAAATTAACAACAGCACAAGTTACAGAATCTTCAACTCTTCCATCAACAACTGATGGGACTACAACGAAAAAAAGTGATGACAAAACTACTACTGATGGTGTTACAGAAGAAAAATCTACAAGTGAACCTCCTAAAGATATGACAACAGTCGAAGGAATGGAAGATACAACACCAATAGCAGAAACCACTGAAAGTGATGCTACGACAATGAGAGAATTCAGTGATATGAGTACAGTAATCAGTTATGGTTCTACAACTGCGACTGAAAAGCCATTACAGAGACAGAAGAAATCCATTTTCCAATACGATTTTGTGTCACAACCGTATCAGGACCATTTGGCGTTTTACCGTCCAGTGTTCTTGAGGAATCCAAACTACGAAGGAAGAGGTCTTCAGCATCAGAGGTCATTCCTCGCTAATGGATACAGTAGAGTTCAAATTACATACATGACGTACGACACAGTCTTGGAATTTGCGTATATTCCGCACCTGAAATGCTTGGCGCTAAAGTTGCCTCTGGATACTAGTGAATATTACTTGTTGATTCTACTGCCGGAGTACGAGTTTGGTGTCAATCAATTGGTGAAGGATCTCCACTCGAGCAGGTCTCCGAGTTTGAAACAAATCAATTATATGCTGACGAATACTTATGTCAGGGCGTGGGTGCCTAGCTTCATGCTTAAGGGATTTGTTGTTTTGACTTCAGATTTACAAAAGGTTTGTAACATGCCATATTAAATAATATTAGTTAAATATTATCATCTATTGCTCTATTTGATAGGTCTTGGTGTGTGGCCCCATGTGGGTATTTTTGGAGATTTATTTCATAAAGTGTGTCATATATGCAGTTTTCTTTATGAATTCATTCGAGTCAATCTTCCAATCAATGAGTAAGAACGTATTTCCTATAAATACGATCTTATAAACAGCAACAATATAATCAAATATTGGTCAAAACACACACCAGAAAATACCCAATTACTTAAAAAAACCTTGGCACCCCGTAATAGACCTCCGTGTGTAAGGATTAGTTGGTAAATTCTTTTTAAATGGTTTTTACCTTTACGTGTTTCAGCAAACGCAGAAGATATTTTTGATGGGGTAATTATTTTAAAATTAAGATCAATATACTCTTTATTCAGAATATTATTTGAAACGTTAATTATCAATATCTTCACCTTATCCTTCTTCCATATTCGCTCCATAAGTGACCACTAGAATCCCTGTTGCCCGCCAATATTCTTGCACCCTCCAAAATCATATTTGCATCCAGTGACTCTGCCGAATACTTTCCATAGATTATATTTAGCGACTTGCAGTTTTTCGATATGGCAATATGCATTATTTTAGAACAGGATTATCTACCCAGAGATATTTTTTTCACGTACATAAATGTCGTTTTCTGAATCGATATTTTGAATAAATTCAAAAACGTTTCAAAGTGTGTTAGATCTTTTCTGCACATATACGTTCAGCTATTTTAGACTCCTGGTAATATAATTTTTAAGCCACTTAAAAATACAATAAAAATTAATTAAAAAATAGTCCATGCTAAAACGAAAATTCCTCAAAGCCATACAATATTTTTCTTCAACGAATGAAAAGGAATTCATTTTTTATTGTGATTGTATTTTTCAAGCGTTACAAAAGATATAGAAATGTTTTGAAAATGTGTGAAATGTTGCCAGCACGTTTCCCAATAGTAATAAAAGCAGTATAATTCTTCATCTAAGAAATAAATATATCAATCTGTAGGTGCATACCATTTGATTATGGAAAACCTTTTCATATTACATTTAATTTATAATTTAATGCAGAATTTGTTTCAGGTGTATAATCATGACGAACGAAAGTTATAAAAATGTAGCTCAACTAAATTAAAAAATATAGCTCTAGCAAGGCAATGCTAAATCGTGTCAGCCTTTGTTATTATCCACTACAGCAATATTGTCACGATAAACATTATTTGTCCCCGGTTGGCGTAGTTGGTTCGATTCCCATATCCGCTTTATTTTTTAAAATACGAAAATGTAGAACTGGACGCCCATTGGTTTGAGCAATTGTCTGAAAACCAATGCTCGTGAAAAATAATCTATCAAGACATGTTGTGGAGATTCATATACTCTAATTTCGCAGCGGATATCTTCCAACTGTGTATATCCATATACTCCACTTTCGGAGCGAATGTGGTAAAAAAATAAATGGAATCGTAGGTTATCGATAGTCGATAACTTACAATATGTATTTTGAAGGTTTTTATAGAAAATAAAGAATGGCACGCAGCTTGTCAATAATTATGCGGTATATTTGGGTGTTTTTTTAGTTTTATATATACGAATTAGTCAAATAAATGTAGAAAATAATCATCCCGATATCTTCTAGTCCAGAAGAAAGGTAAAAGTTATTTAACCAAATTTATTATTTCCCACTTCGCTGTCTTGTCATCTCCCAATGTTATTCACCACCATTGTTTCCCTGAACATTCCCAGGCTCCTTACGTAAGAGATACCTCCACTTTGGGAATCGCAGCTTTAAAACTCCTGTCCGTCAAACGTAACCAAAGCGCCACACGTTGCCCTCGAGGCACCGTTGATTTTATACTTAATTTTAAATGGTATTGTCCGCGCTTTTTTTATCGATTCAATTTTTTTCAGCTCGGAATCTGTGACGCCTTTGAACCGAGACAAGATGACTTCAAGCCGATGACCAACGAAAAAAACATCTACGTAAGAAATATAGAACAAGCGATAACAGTTACAATACGAAAGTACATGGAGCCCGGCGTCAAAAAACGTGAGTATTCATTTAATGAGACATGTTAATTTTTTGGACCAATGCCCAAAGTACCTGTGTTAGATATTGACTATTTTAACTGATATCAGAAAATATAGGTAAACCCGTATAACACAATTGTTTCGTTTCTAAAAATGCCGTGTTATGGGTATCCGTGTTGTACGAATCAAAGAACTAGTGCAGAAACGGAGTAGGGTTCCAAAAAATACGGACAAATACTACTTTTTTCCCTATAATTTGAAGAAATATATTTATTATTGTGAGTATTACATATTAATATGTATTAAATAATGTTTTCTTCGTTGCCGTATGTATCAAATTCATTATCTCGAGAAAAAGTGTTTAAAAAATACACTCATTTTTTATGAAGTAGCATAATGTGTGTTTTCATTTTATTAAAAAAAAAGCGATACGTTATCTGTACTCACTGTTTCAGTCATTTCGTATGAAGTGTCAGGATTTATAATAATGCACACACGCCCTTATTTAAAAAAGAAGTACGCTCCAGTAACCTAGTCTATTGTTACATTTTTTTAGACTTGAGCCTTTATTTAAATTAATGTTCAACGCTTCAATTCAAGCCGTGTTGTGTGAGGTTATTGCTCAAATCTCAAACAGTATTAAAGCGAAATCGTATTATTAAAGTGACTCGTTACCCGTATTTTAAAATGTTATTTTTTTGATAAAAAATGTAATATGTACTAGAAAAAAACTGCGTAATTATCCACTTAAAGCTCGTAAATATATTGCGTTTTGTATTAAAACCAGACATTCGTAATGTGTATTGTTGATGAGAAATGAGCAATCTTCTTAACTGAGCAATTGCTATGTTTGGCGTGGATTTGCCCATGGAATTAAGTTATTTGTAAAAAAAAGTTGAATAGATAAGTCTGGTAGATGAATTGCTGCCGCTGTAGTCAAATCAATCTTGTCGGATTAAGAGTCAGGATTTAATCATATTTCACTAGTCGGGTTTTTGAGTATGAAATAAAATTTAATTCACTAGAATTTTCGTTGACACTTAAAACGTTATTTCTTATTATTAATATTTAGTTGATATAATATACAGAATGTGCAAACTGTAGGCAGTGAAACATTAATAAGTCAACGTATGAATACTAAAGATCGCGAGTTCAAATCATGCAGTTGCATAATGATTTTCAAAAAAATACTCGAAACAAAACTGCATGCTTAGTAATTTAAGTCACTGTCTTCACTAAAAATCAATAATTGTGAAAAAAGATGTCCATTAGCATGCAGATTTTTACACTGCACTTTCAATTTGACGGCTGAAACAAATTAAAGATTCAGGACTAGATTCCAAATGAGTCGAGTGGTTAGCTAATAATCAATCCTTGTGAAACAATTGCTCTATATACATATTTATATTATGGATACCCATTTAGTTAAAGAAATTTTAAAATATATAACTAATGTAATATTCACTGTAAGCATTCATACTGTTATAACAAGTGTGTTAAAAATTACTTCATGCGAGCTGTTTAAATTTATAACGAGATAGATTAAGCTATTTTAAACGTGTTATTAGAAGTCATAATGGTGCGGCTAATAACTATCATCTGTGCTTAACTCGATTACCAGTCCTATGAGTCTTAAAAAATGTCTTCATTTTTGGCGATCATGTTATGCGATATTGTTATGCAAGATTTCTGCTTCAACACCCATTACATCTTCACATCTGTGCGGGTCATTTTATGTGAGTACCTATTTCAAAGTGTGTTTGGAAAAAGCCTTCTTTGGTTTATTATTTGAAGCCGGTTGTGTGAGTATATACCGTGGCGTGATCGACGTGATATACTCTTGGTTGGAGTGTGCTAGAGGGTGCATGGTGTCTATACTGTGATTTGGGATACAATTTTTTAATTTTTTTAAAACCAAAATAAGTACATACTTTACCAGAGTAGATGTTTTTTTTTTGATGTCATTAATAAACATTGAGAGTATATTATGAAAAGGGATACAATTGAATAACGCCAAGAAAAATATTTTAAGCATGGCGTAAACTAGTTGGTAATTCCCGGGAAGTTTGTGTTTTTTCATTTGCAGTTTTCCGAGATTTATTCGATTTTTCCCGGAAAAATAACCATATCGCGTATACGGCCATTTCATATATTTTTTCGTTTCGTTTCTGCTTGATTGATATTAATATTCCCGGTAACGTAATTGGTAGCGTGCGCTTAGCAATTCGAGGAATGCGGGTTCGAATCCCCATCTGTCCCTATTTTTTAAATCCAAAAAAATGCTGGACTGGATGCCCATTGGGTAGAGCAATTGCCTGACAATCAATTTTCTTGAAAATAAACTGCCAAGATGTCTTCAAATTGCGGTGTTCCATATACTCTACTTTCGTAGTGGATATTTTGACATTGTGTAGATCCATAAGCTCCACTTTAGGAGTGAACATGGTATAATTAAGAAGAATATTATTTCAAATTACCGGTTTTGCTGTTTTAATTTAACTTATTAAATATCATTTAATATTTTCCATCTTTTTGCTCTATTTCATTCTCTATAATTTTTGAAAATTCCCGGAAACATCATTTTAATTTTTTCTTTTTCGGGAAACAAATATCCGGTAAATGTAGCCCCCTAGTTAAAAACAATAAAAATTACAGAACAATACTTGTAATATGAGGTAATAATTTATATTAATATCACTGCACATTAATTTTAATAAAAATGAAACATAGACAATAGAAACACAATGGAACGTCGAATTACATTTTTTTACGCTATTTTTATGTACTTTTAATGGATTTTTTTATGTTACATTTTCAGTGTAACATCTTACTCCACGATAATTAAAAATGACGAACACCGCCGGCCGATGGGCACATATTACGCTCTGAGCGAAATTCGTTTACCTAAGATAATTGTCCGTTTCGTTCTGATTCTGGGACAAATTCACACGATTGCCGCGAACTGTCAAAAAAAAAAACAACACACACATTGTAAAATATTTTATCGTGGTCACCCTATTCATTTATCACATATTCTTTGACTCGCGCCTTGCTGTGTCGAAAACCACGGTTCAAGACCCAAGCGTCCATTTAAAAATGTACGTTTTAAATTAAAATTATACAACATCTACTTGGTATCGCCGGTTAGCGTAGTTGGTAGAGTGCGCGCCTAGCAATCCGGGGAATGCGGGTTCGATTCCGCATCTGGTCGGATTTAAAAAATCTGAAAATGCAGGACTGGATGGCCATTGGGTTG
>JAGVSQ010002254.1:0-25398 GCA_022683975.1 Rhyacophila evoluta | reverse complement strand
AGAATTTAAAATCAATTTCCATCAAGCACCATCAGTCGAAAATATTAATTATAGTGGAATAAGTTCACTTTGGAAATACCTCCCACTCCTAAATTACGCTCATATTTTTAGTAATTTTATAATGGATGTACATTTTAACAACTGAATAATTAATTGGCTTAACTTGCATATATTTAGTATATTAGTTTCACCCATAGTTAATCTCAGTGATTTTAAATGCGTCGTTTTTCAGCTAGTTACTTTAATATTTTATAAGGAAGTATGGCAAAACACATTTAATTTTATTTCACACGTTTTTAAATAATATCTCAGGGTAATAGATTTTTTTATATTTTAAATCATTTTAACATGTTCAACGATCCAGAGCATATTCGTCACATTATTGCGCATTATTTTTGTCAAGAAAAGAACAAAAAATAATGCATTTGATTTCTTATAAAATAATGGCATTACAAAAGATATTTTTAATGTAACTACTATCATCAAAAGAACTAATTATGGGCCAATCTATTACTACAAAATTATACGCATAAAATATGAGAAGATGTATTCCTTTTTATTTACAAAGCGTTTTTGATAACATAAATGAAATGAGATTATTTATCTGTGAGAAATTTTATCGAGATTTAAAACATTTTGAAGCGTTGGATTTTAATCTGACATTTTCAAATACCATACAAATACCATTTACTGTACGTTTATCAGACGTTTGAAAGAAATTAAATGTTTTGGAAAATAACAACTTTTTATAATAATTTCATATACAATTTTTAAGATATATTAAATTGAATAGTAACATATTATAATATATACCTGTGATGGCAAACGTATGAAACGCGTACTATTTTAGATAAGTAGATGGATAAAAATCAAATTATCTTGCAAAATATAATTTCACCTTGCAATTATCCGTAATAACGCAAATATATACATACTTAATGCGAGTGATGAGAAAAACGATACATAATACATCAAACACGCTGGCGTGACAATGACAATACGAAAGAGTGAAGAAAATGATTGTGGAAAATAGTTGAATCACTCGCGTTTCAAATCTCATATGCAACTCCTCAGTATGTATGTCTATCTTGACAGATTTTTTCAATCTATTATCTAACCTAGGTCTCCAAGCATCGGCCCGTGATAACAGCGGTAATGGTAAACTACAGAATGTTGGTACGCTGAGCTAGCTAGGTCTTGGTCCTGCATTTTTGATCCTGATTAAGTCCTTAGTAGCTTTCGAATTCAAACCGATGACTCATAGCACCAAATCACGTGTTTATCGCTCAGCGATCTAAGAAAACATTTTTAAAAAAAGCTACACAATATAATAGATTTTTCATTTATTAAGGAATCATTTTTTGTGCAAATATGCGAAGATATTGTCAAAATATTAGTTATATATAGTGACCCATTTGTCAAAATTTGTCAGGTTCACTTTTCACGTTGTACTTAAATCGAATATGCATAAATAAAATACGATGTCAGTGCTACCAATTGTACAAAATCTACTTATCTGGTGATATTAAAAAAACTTCCATAGAAGAAACATCTCTTTTTTGACAGCCAACGAGCCACGATTTCTATAAAAAATAATTATTTGTTTCTCTATTACAATACTTCAAGTTTCTATCGAAAACTGGTTTTGAGATTATCATACATTTTATTCCGTTTTGGCTAGCAATAAAAATAAATGGCCACCTACTTAATGTATATAATTTAGACACATCTTTTTATATTTAAGATAACATAATTCATAGAAAATAAGTATTGCATGCAGAGTATGGTTTATTTCATATAATATTTTAGTGCATTCTAACTTAAAGTAGACTTTAAACCAGCTCTTTTCTAACTTTTTATTACAACTGCCTTTTTGGTCAGCGAAAATACATTCACGGATTACCAAATACATATCAATTTAATTCACTTATTTAATTAAAAATCTTTTTTAATTTAAGTCATTCACAAGAATTATCTAGCAGTAACTACTTCTGGGACATTTCTGTTGATTTAAAGTCGCATCACTTTTGTCACGCCACGGTAAATACCCACGTATCGGGCATGAAGACGAGACAATTTTTTCTATCGAACTCATAGCATATATAATGCAGACAATCTTGTTCACTTTGCAGCTGGTCAATCTCACAGACTATCTGATACCTTCATCATAAAATAACAAAACCTCTTTCAAAATTCTAACGTTAATACATATACTACACTTTTAAAATATACGCGTAAACTCATTCTCACTTCTATGTAATAAATCTACACGTGTGTCACCTAAAATAAAAAATCTCTTCGTATAAAACTTTGATAAACCCAAACTAACGAATGAGTATGAAATAATATTATGCTCACTGACAAGATAGATACTTTTTAATCAGCTTATCTTTCATACCGTTTCATGAACGACATAAGCTTTAATAGTTTGTACAGGAAATTCATAAAAACGGCTCATTTTTAGATATTTATACACAATTAACTTTTGAACTTTACACTGATAATATTGTATTACAGATTTCGAATAAGAACTCAGGCACGTAAACAAATTCCTCAATTTTTCTACCTGCGGTATATTAAACTTAGCTTTCCTTTTATTATAAGCCACTTGTTATGATTTACAGATAAATATACGTAAACATATCACAAATTTTAATTACTCTACGATTAATAATGTCAGATATTATAATGGATCGCATGGTTTTAGAAATTCTAAATGGACGACCACTTTCTCATGTTCAATATAAATATAATAATCAATTGATGATTGAAACTTGTTTAAAATTAGAGTACATGGCTAATAATATAGTTATTACTGGTAGTCTGTATTTATGAAGATATGTCTTTATTATTACAGACTGAAGACCTGTCAAAATAGACTGTGTAATAATATTTTTCTAAGCAATTCACCGCCTAAAACACTAGAAAAACAAGATATATAATGAATCAAGTTCTTCTATAATCTGATCTAATGAAAACGACTTCGAGCTTATTATTTATAATCTCTTAACTTATTTTTCTTCGTAACAGTTAATTATTTTTTTGTCTATTATAAAATAGAATGGATATTTATATACACTTAACAATAAACACGACAAACAGCTTAGTAGGTGACGATAGAAAAGTATTCAAATAACTTGAAAACACTTACTATAATAAATCGGTTCCATGATAACTGCACACATGACAAGTGCTCACATAATATCTGCGCATACATTGAAGTGCTCACACTTACACAGAAATTAATACTAAGACATTGTATACTTAATTTACGTAATTATAGTATAGGTAGGTATCATTGAAATAAAAAATCTACCTATACTATAATCACGTAAATTAAGTATAAAATGTCTTACTATTAATTTCTGTGTTAGTGTGAGCACTTCAATGTGTGCGCAGATCTTATGTGAGCATTTGCCACGTGTGCGGTTGTCTGGTTACCTTATAAATCATATCCTGTGTTAAATTACGAGCAATGAGAGTCTGATTCTCTCTCACATATTTATAATTTAGTTTAGTTTATGTAACTTTGTATTTCTATATAAAATAATATTTATGTTACGGTTTTTTCATTAATACTGATCTTTATTTAAGCAATATATTCTCTATTTACTGCTGTTCGTCCAAAATCATTTTCATTATTTAAATATAATACATAACCAGTGATTGATACAATATAATCGTACATTCATATTTACACTATAGAGATCAACGCGCTCTACGTTCGAAACAGAAAAAAGTAAATTAAATAAATCCTGATGCAAAATAATAGATTTATATTTTATTCATAGACTAAATGTTTCTTTTCTGGATTAGTTAACTACATAGTTAAAGTTTATTATCAAAAAATTAATCTATATAATAATTATACACTTAAAAACAGTGTTCATTTGTACAGGCTTTCTTTACATTTAAGTATTTTTCTATTATTGGCACCTCTGAATATGAGCATTATGTAGATAATACTATCATATTTCATCGAAAAATAATTTAATACATTTCTACAGAAAGAAACACGAATTTGATATTTTTTGAATTTATTGAAAAAATCGTCTTTTTTCCGATTTAAAAAAAACTTAGATGGTAACCCTGTTTTAAAATATAGTAAAACCCCGATCTATGGTTCCAAATATATCATTCATATTGTACAGTCCTAAACTTTTTTGTGATTGAGTAATAAAGAATTTAAGTAACCGTACAGAAAACAGCTTATACAAAAAAAAAAAAACTAAAGAAATAATATACTATATTACATAAATTTGATAATTATTGTAAACAAGATTTATTTTTATAAATATATTGTTTATAATTATGTGTTATTTGAGAATTTTCTGCATTCGTCGTATTTTCATATGCATCGTTTTTTCGGTCCCTTTAAAAACCGAGAATTAAGGTTTCACTGTAATCACGTATTTGCATCCAATTATATATGTCGTCGAATATTTAAAACCCAGCAGGTTACAAGTTGGATCTTCTCTGCATGTATACGTTTAATTATAATATAAAAATTTTCATTATTTCTTCTGACGGCTACGTCAATAAACTAGATATTGCAACTGCATGAACCGTTGCAATATCCAATTTCTAAATCGATATTTCATCAAAGTTTTCACTTCGACCGAATAATATATGAAACAATAACTGTTTTAGTAAGTAGTAGGGGGGCTTCGCACGAAGCAACTGCCTCACCCGACCGGCATACATCCTTCAGACGCGGGTTGAATGAGAAGACTTCGATATCCGTCGAAGCCTCATCGTAGAGGCAGTGCATAAAAAAACCTCTAGCGAACGAGACGCGTTGGAAAAACAAATGAACGCGTAGCGTCAAAAACACCACAAAAAGTGGACATTAAAACATTTTTAAATTTGACAATTATTAAATATCAAATAAGCTAAAAATTAAGTTTGTATTTAATCATAAGTGAAATGATTTTATTCGGATAAAATCAACATTAATTAAAATGGTGTTTATAGTATGGCAGATCTTTAATGTGGTCGAGAGTCTGTGTTTGAAAGTTTTCCCGGGACTTTCCCCGACGGTGACATTGTCTATTATTGTGATTATATTGTCTTTGGCCTATTACAACTGGAAAAGATGGCGACTGATGCAACTCATGGGGAAAATTCCAGGACCATACGCTCCTCCGCTAATCGGAAATGCTATTGAATTCGTCTGCTCGCATGACGGTAAGAAACCATACGAATATAAAAATAATGCATTATACACACAATACGTAGATTTATATTCGTAAACTTGTTTTTAAAATATACGACAGCATTTAGCTATAAACATAAACATAAACTTCTTCTTTTTTCTGCTATTTCCAAACACAAGATTAATGTAACCTTTGTCTACTCAGATTAATATTTAAATTTATACTTAATTCGTAAAACTGTTTACATAAAATATTTATTCTATGTATATTTTTTTTGTTTATATGACATTCAAAAGTTTTCTGTTTATTATCTTAGTCTAACATTGCAAAACAAAATTTAAATTACTAAATAATAGTGCTTTGTTTTAATAGCATAGTTATAACGACAAAACATTGCTTTGTTGTTATTTTATAAAAAATATTATAAAATAAAGTATTTAAAATGACTTTATCCATATAAAATATGATAAGTATACGTAAACATAATTAATCGAAGATGTTTCCCTGTATCAACAAGGTCAGCTGCGTTTAAAAGAATGTTTAAAAACCAGAAATAACATGCATTCGTGGGTTTAAACCTACGCTTCCTTTATCTATGCTAATTTGCTAAATCTTTAAAATATTTAAGGATAATTTTTAACGTTTTATCGCCGTTATAACATCATTTTTTATGACGTGTGTTTATCGCAATCTATCAATTTAAAAAATGCATAATCTATTGTCAAAAATAATGCTGCTAATAAGCTGCTAAACAATGCTAAACAACAAAGAAATCTATCTAGTATGTTTACTTTAATTTAAATCAATTAGTTTGTATTGCTTATTTCGATATGTAAAACCAATCTAATGAAAGATGTCATTTGTTCAGAATTAAATATATACGATGTTTTCACTCGTACCAATAGCTAAGATAGTCGTTAATTTTATGAAAATTAAAATACTCCAATGACTGCATGGTGTCCGTCTTCATTTTAAAATATTCATTAAAACGATATCTCAAATATATTCCAGCATTGACCGGTTTTCAAGTATAATTATAGTAATATGCGAAATTACCACACCTAAAATACCAAGGCGACATTGTCGCAGATCTTGAAATATTGAAATAAATTTCTCAACGTCGATGGTTTAGTGATTTTTCTAAATTGAAATATTAAGCTAATATACAGGTTTCCGCTATTTCATTAAAACACAGCTGTCATAAAAATTCAACCTATAAAATATGTTTATACTCTTGCCTGCATCCGTTGTATTGGATTCGGGGATAGCTGGTACTTTATCTTTTTCTACACAATCCCAATTGTGATATTCCAACTCTCGTTTCATTTCTCTTTATTACCAGCAACTCTTTGGGCTCTTGGATATATTCCATCCTTTAGTTACGTCATGTAAATAGAGTATACAAATTACGTATTTAGATTTTTTTTCAAACTCCTCAAAATAGTATGCCTTATACACTTTTCGATTTTATTTTATACTCATACATGTACAACAACCATCCTCTCAATACAAATATTTTATAATATTAAATATTTTACGTGCGAAAAATGATATCATTGTATTTAATAATATTATTATTTACTTTTTTTTTTAATTAATCGCAAATATTACAAAAATTAAATGTAAAGATATTAACGACATCACAGAATTTATAAAAAATAGCCAAACTATTATTATTATTTATTAAATTAACTTATACTTGAGAGAACTCCATGTCAATTGAATAGTTTAATATTATTTTTGCACCCTGCCAGAGAGTATATAAAAACAATTAAAAAGTAAGAAAATAACAACAATTCTATGATATAAAAAAAATCGTCCGTATACGTATTTATAAAATCGAATATAAATTTTGAATTATATTTAGATCATTGCTAAAATTTGGTCTTTGTAAATTTAAACATAATTATAAATATCGTTTTTTCATTTTTCAATTATTTTTACAAAATTAATATTTTATTTTCATGTCAATGGTTTGCTGCCAGGATCGATAAACGAGAAAATTAGATAAATTTTAGGTACGTATTACCTTTATTTTGAATATTATCCACACCTTTTTGATTTCAACACCTAGTATAGTTTAAATCATTCAAAATATCAAATATAATAATTAGTTAATCAAGACTCAATAATATATGGGAAGGGAAATTCCAAATATGTCTCCTGAGCAATAATTCAAAATATGTTTTGTTGGGAATTAAAACTGCAACACGCTGCTATCGCGCCGTCACTTGCAAGAAAAATTATCGGAGTACACAATATTTCAGGCAACATAATGGTGAGAGAGGAATCACAAGTACCACACCATGCCATATTTGTCCCATAATTCACAAACCCGAGAAATTTATTTTAAATAAGCATTGTATATACAAAAGAATATTTTTGTTTGTACATATATAACACAAAACTAATATCAGTATGTACAAGTAAATAGTTTATTATTTTTAACGTAATGGTTATTAAGCCCAAGCCATCTTAGCATAATTCAAATATCATAATGTGAATGTAATTTTTGATCGTATGAGATATGGAGCAGTGATGAACAACCTTCCTTTTTAAGGATTTCTAAATTTATGCCAATCTTAGAACCGAAATTATTCGAATTTCACCTATTGAATGGAGTAACGGTTAAAATTCATTCACCAGCAATCATATGATATAATTAATTATTTTTCCAGTAGTAAATGGCGTAACATCTAATTAAGTATACTTATTACAAAACAATTATAACAAGAAACTAAAATTATACAAAATATATATATATATATATAAATAAATTAATAATATCTACATATGAGAGATATACACACACGAATATATTTACCATATTACACAATGTATTCTCCAAAAGGGCAGTTCATATATGGATCTTCGAAATGTAAAGACATGTCGAGACAGATTGTTTTCACAAGAATTAGTTTTTAGCCAATTGCACAACCTATTGGCCATCCAGTACTGCATCTTTAAATTTTTTAAATCCAGCATCTGTGGAACCCGAACCTGAGATTTCCGACTCAGAAGCGTACTCACTAACCTGTCAGCTGCCGGGAAGACATACGTATTATATATAAATACAATTTAGCACTGCCATAAATAGCAAATAATTTTTCTTTAACGTACAAAATGGATTTCATTTAATTTTATTGCTGGCTTTACGCGTAGTTTACTTTACGTACATCGTCTGGTGAACCGTGGGTTGATTATCACTAATACAGGGGATATATTATTAAAGATATGTCATGTTTTTTTTCCTCATTTTAGGTAATATATGTAAGAATGATATTTTAAGTAATAAGGAAATCAATCTTATATTACATCTTTCGATAAACATAAAACTTTGGATTACAGCTCGTATTACGTTTTTAGTAAAAAATAAATAAACAACCACGCTCGGACGTTATATCAGTATCACAGATGGAGTCATAATTGATAAACGTGAAGCCATTCGTAAGGAGCACGATTAAATTGCGACATGAAAAATCCACCGGAAATTATCACTTATCACTCTAAAATATTAGCGCCTCTGTTATAAATTTAATTCATTTATATAAACTTAGGGATAAAAAACCGAATAAGGTGCTATCGCTTAAATTTCACTAATCTAATATATACCTACGTCCACATTATCTTATATAAAAGCTATAACAGTTCATTTAAACAAACATATTCATTGAAAAGTGTTTAAATACATTATCGAATCTATTTGGTTTTTTGTTCTATAAATTGGATCGTCTTAATTAATTGCAGTTATTAAATTTGCATGACTTGTAATATTGAATTCCATTAGTCAAAACTCTCAAAATCTAATGTAAATATAATTTCAATTTTCAAAAAAATCTTTATAACATATTTAGAATTTGTAAAATAACTTCATTATGACCAATCAAAATATTACGAAAAACACTCTTGGCTGTCACAACCAGACAAATAAAACATTTTTTTCATGCTCGACCTGAAAGTGGAGCATATGAATCTTCCCCGTGTGAAGGTGTCCAGGTCGATACGATAATTAGTTATTTATTTTATATTTTCCAAACATTACAAATTATTAAATTATGGCACTCACAGCATAGAATGACAACTTAAAAAAACAATATAAAGTTTGTTATATGTATGATAAAAGAATGTATTAAAATCAGTAAATAATAAAAGTTATACGTAAACACATTTAATGCAGAGAGAGAAAACAAAGTAAAAAGAACTTGAAGACGATGTATCCTATTTTATAAAATTAGAAAAAAAACATCAATGTATACTCTCAGGTAGAAGATATCAATAGCCAACATGACCATTGCCCTACTAATTGACATTACCATCGGCAGGCTAGTTTTTTTTCACTTTGGAATAAAACATATCAATTAAATACTAAACTCATCGTGCATCTAGACACGGATTTTTTAATTTTAAATACATAGCAGCTGTGGGATTATAATCTGCAACTGGATGTGAGTAATCTTAATTTGTTTTTTAATGTGTGTTGCATGAATGCGGTTAGAAATGGTATTGATTTTTCATGCAAATATCCGACTAGAACCGACGATCACCAACTATTGTAAAATCACGTATCAAAAATGGTCACGATTCACTAAGTTATTTAAATTTTTTGTTTCTTAACAATCATTTGCAGAGATGAATATAAGATAAAATATTGTGCATCCACAGTCGTGTAGGAGTGTCAACCAAATATTTTCATGTTAAAATTCAAAACAAAGAAAGTTTTGTGTCACGCATCTACCTTAAAACATAAAAAGCATTTCATTATCGTCAAAGCTCACTGAAGTAAATCATCATTCTAAAAGATTGCATCTGACAGATATCTTCGTATTTAAACTTTAGTAAGTTACGAAACTAAACAATCGAAATGAAATTTCAAATATTCAGATACTTTTTACGAATTTATAATTAATCGACTACAAATGCTATGTCTTCCCGGTAGCGCATACGTCAGTTTCCGAGCTTCGCAATCCGGAGAATGTAGGTTCGATTCCCAAAGATATTTAAATTAAATTAAAAAAATTAAAAATGCAGGACTAGATTGGCATTTGAACTGATTGATTAGAATGATCCATTGAGGTAAACAATTGTTTGGCAAACAATTCTCGTAAAAAATAATCTGTCAAAACATGTCTTCCCACTGCGGAGAATAATATGCTCCACTTTCACAGCGAACGTGGTAAAAAAACATAACAAACACATTTTTAGTATTATTGGTCTAGATATTGATATTAAAATTTAATTTTATAAATCTTCAAAGATGTACATACGATTTGCAAAATTATGTTTTTTTTTAGTTAATGGTATTATTATAATATATTATATATTGTATTTAATTTGTTAGTGGTGCTTGGTTATCATATATTCTACTTTAAAAGTGGGTATCACACTGTGTAAATAAATCCAAACGCTATAATTTTTATATAAATAAATAATACTTAGTTAAAAATATTTTTAATAAAACTTTTATTTAGCGTTACTAATGAGTTAGTTATGTAGTTAGTCAATCCCGACGTTTAATTTTTTACAGCCACATAAATATTCATAAATTTTTCCTCTAAATCTACCACTTCAATAAGAATCATTTGAGTGAACTTTTAAAATTCCCATAGTTTATGGGAAATAACAAAAAAATATTCACTAATCAAGTTTTACCAGTGGACATGTTTAACCATATTGCTTTGGGTATCGATATCTTCCATTCGGATGAACTAAAATTGATCTAACTTACAGTTAAAGTATATTTATTTCTCGGATATAATCCGTTTAACTTAACCGGTAGATTTTCTGACAATAATCATTAGTTGAATAATTAAAGCTATTAACAATATTGGTTGCAAGAAATTTATTTTAAACTGAAAACTATAACATTTAAAATGAGTAAGCCTCTACATAAATCTTTTTAGCGTTCCAAGATTTGTTTATCAGTCTATTTGAGCGTGATATTTCTTTTTTTGTTCATTTCAATATAAATCTTAATTTTTCAATAAAAATATCATTCAGTTACTAATGCAATTATATATTTATTTTGATATGTAGATGACGTTACTATTCAAATTCGAAAAATTTAAATGGGATTTTCCATAATTATCATAGTACAGGTATTATGAGTGCTTAAGTTTCATAAGAAGAATATTTTGTTCTAGTTTTTTAAGTTTTTTAACGGTGTATACTATATTCATGTAATGTTCTAGCATTCTAGCATAGCACTAGCTTCTTTTTATTTAAATATTGGTCGAATACTCACAACTTAACGATTTCAGGAACTGAAATCCAGGCTTTAAGAATAATTTTATACAGCCCGAAACAATTATAAATTGAATTAATAAAAAAAAACGTTTGAACCGTGGTCGAATTAGTAAACTCGTTTTATATCATATCTGTATGTTATTTCTTACTGAAAATATAAGACTCTCGTGATGCCTAATATTCTATATTCATGAAAATAAATCTATTAAAGTAAATATTCACATCGAAGATCATCATTTGCTCAAAGTGAGAGTTCCATTATTTTTAAGTAAATTAAAAACTGATTCTTTTGCTATTTGTTGTTGCGATTATTTTTACATGAAAAAAAAAATAAACGATTTATTCGTAGAACTGCTACAACTAGATACTTTTGATAGATCTGAAAACATTTTTTTATACCATGTTCTCTCCCACAATGTAGCATATAGATCTACACAGTGTGAAGATATCCACTCTGGAAGTGGAGTATATAGATCTCCTCAATGTTTAGACTATTGAAAGACTATTTTTCACGAGAATTGTTTGTCAGACAACTGCTCAATCCAATAGGCATCCAGTCTTGCAATTTTAGATTTTTTTTAAACTCAACAGATGGAGAATCCATCCTGTATTCCCCGGATTAATGGCGCACACGCTCCCGGTGAGACAAAACAAGAGTTACCATATATATTTTGCAGTGCACGTCTCAAATCCAAATGAAGTTGTCAAATTTTCTAGAGACGTTTTTTTCTATATATATAAATAACTTGATTTTTAAAATGAATAAAGGGTATTATTATAAAAACCTTCAGCTAAAAGAAATTGAATAAACGTTTTAGACGTTTTACATTTATTGCGTACGTTATACATTTAATAGTGCCGACACTTTGCAGGTGGTTGATTAGAAAGAAAGTTTAACAATTACAACAAAACAACCTGAATTTATATCAATGATACAAGTGTATGAGAAAACAATTCTCCATCAGGTTATTTCTCAGTATGCCTAATACACCACGTAGATATATTTTAGAACAAGTTCTGCCATGTCATAAATATGATTTGGATTCTAACCTAGAATATAACGATAACAACTGCTCTGGCTAGTTTTGATTTCGAATTAATTCACAAATAGTAAATCCAGTTTCACCTCTAAGAAATATTGGCCCCGGGGACCGGACATAACCTACCAAAGTATAATGTTAACGGTATATATTATTGTAATGTACTTAGGCTGACCATTTTTATTGATTTGAGCAGGACTGTCTGTGTACGTCTCGCCATTTTAGTAACAGTTTACATTATAACACATCGTATTTAAAAAATATATATAACTATTTTAATTTCATAGACTTAAATATGGATCGTTTCAAGTTAAGTCTCTGACGGCTTGATGCTATATGCATTAAAATAACGTCCCAATTTACACTAATAGTGGGACGATATTCATTCTCCCCGGTAATCAAAAAGTTAGCATGCGTGCTTTGGAGAATAAAATCCAGGTCACAAATAAGTCTTTATTTGAATATCCACAAAGATTTTTTCAATTTATATCAACCATCTTTATTTAATATCATTTATAAATTAAAAATATAACCAATTGAAGATAACCTAAGAAGTCAATGAATGCATATTCTTGTGTTGTTTAAATCGAGAGCAATCACGATAATTCGTCTCCTTCTATATTCGCTCTTTAAGCATATCGACACAATAATACCAATCAATATAATATTATTTACAGAGCTTTTTACATGGTTTCAAGCACAAGTTTTAACTATTGTTGTTAGTTGAAAAGACTTCCAAAACTCACATCTTTAAATTAAATTAGTCAAATAAATAAATTAATACACTATATCAAAAGTATTTGGTATCTTACACACACGAATCAAATACAGAATTGATAAAATAAAATTTTATAAACAGGTAATTAATAATATGTTTAAAAAAACGTTAAAAAATAATAGATACCGGAATGAGTTCTACAACAAAAAATCAATGGATTTACCCACCAATTTTAAAACACTAAATATACAATATTGTATTTTCAGTGTGAATGTTCAAACAGGATTTAAACTTATTAAATATAACAAACTATGATGAAAAAACCATATTAATAAACAAAACTGTGATAAAATACTTTGTTTGCCAAATGTGTAAAATAAAAACCCATTTATATGTTACTTCTCAACACTTTGTGTCGTGTTTTTATGCTAATGCATAGTGGTCAACCTACGATTGGTCAAATTATGACTCATAATAAATTCTCTACGTATTTTATCGTGAATTAATTAAAAACATCTTTTACGATGGCAAAAATTTCTTTTTCTATTGTTTCAATAATGCATTCCTTCATAAAAGAACCACACATGCATATGGATATTTTGATGCTAATATTTCGATTTTTTTTTATGCATTAAATTTCTATGCACTGGCTTATATTTATATCTTTTTGCGGCTTTATACATCGGAGATAAAATTCGTTTAGCCGGAACACAGCTACAATCTCTACTACTGAATGTATGTACCATCCACCCGTTCTGTTCTTACACCCGGGCTTAATCAGGCGTATCCCGAAGCTCTGATATCGAGAAGCTATCTACTTTATTCGACGGGAACGTTTCGGGGATAAATACAAATTACACAAGACTCATGTTATCACGCACTCAAATGTGCTGAGGTAAAAAAATAAACGCAACATAAAATAAAGAATTTTAGTTGGTCATGGAATTAATCATATGGACGAGATCTTCATTATCGCAATAAGTCTTTTAACGGCTTTCAAATTCTCCTTGATGTTATCACGTCGGTTGGCTCTATGAGTCTTTCAGTCGGTCTCACTAAATTACTTCTATCAATAAAATCTAAATTCGAACGGTAATTTCATTTATATATTATACTATACCAAATCGATAAAATATACATTATATTTGTATTATTATCACAATCTGAATCTATCCGTATAAGCAATCTACCATTAATTATTTTATCACATATTGCCGAAATAATATATTTCATAATGTGACACTTAGCCGATTTTTATTCCAGCCTAAAAATTTCACAGTATTTATCCGATAATGTCGAAAGACAAAACGCCAATGTCAAAATCGACCGTTCACAATAAAATCTATTACTTTGCAATCATTTCAACATATACATAATGTCCTTCAGAGAATTCTTAATTCTCTCCGTAGATTTCGACAATGTAAACATTTGACTAACCGGTAGCCAAAAGGTTAGCGTGCGCACTTTTGATCCGGAGATTGCGGGTTTGATTCAACAGCTGATGGATTTAAAAAAAAAAAAAGATGCAAGACTACCCCAGCCCAACGAGTTAAGCAATTAGCTGACAATCAATTCTAATAAAATAAATATGTCAACATAAACCTTGACGATGCAAATATCTATACACTCACGGAGTGGTCATTTTTACACTATTGAGGTGCATATGTTTTACTTTCGGAGTGGACATAGTATAAAAATCGATTATCATTTAACTCATTAGACTCATCATCAATTTCCTACGCTTAAATAACTATTTTAAAAAACGATATTTGTGAGCAATTATTGAATTCAGATCCGCAATTCACATTCATAAACACGCAAGCTTATTTTTTTGACCAGCTAGCCATCTGAAATGTGGCCTGAAGTTTAATTAAAACAGAATTTTTCAATATTGCTTTATGGAAACATCTTCACCATGATACGCATTTTTATCGTATTTTTTTATTTTTGTTGCAGAGGTTTACCAAAGAATAACGGGCGTGAGACATATGTGGGGAGTACAGCAGGGATTAAACAAGGGATGGATGGGTATAAAGCCTTATATTTTAGTCTCAGACGCTTCCACTGTTGAGGTGAGTAAGTCATTCATTTTATTTTATTTAAAAAAAGTATACTTCATTTCGTTTATGTATTCCCGATAAGTTATAATAGTATAAGTAAATTTATATATATATTTAAATAAAACATATTATTGTCGGCATTTATCGATAAGTCACTAACTAACAGTTGCCATGGAACCGGTTTAAACAAACGCTCATTTATTTTTTCATCTTTGCTTACTAATTAGCCACAAACTTTTTATAATCAATCTCACTTGTAATCTCTTGACGGTCTTTGTTAATTATAATTACTGTAATTAATAAAAGTTTCCCCGGCAGCTTAGATGTTAGCATGCGTGTCTCGCATTCGGGGAACGCGGGCTCGATTCTACATCTGCTGGATTTTAAAAAATCTGAAAATGCAGAAATTTATGCCCATCGGGTTGTTTGACAGCCAATTTTCGTGAAAAATAATCTGTCAAGACATCTCTTCATATTACGTAGATCCATACACGCCACTTTCGGAGTGGGTATCTTCACACTGTGTAGATCCATATGCTGTTTTCTTAGCAGACATGGTAAAAAATATGTGTTATTAAACATTTATTTTTAAAGTAAATATAAATTAGAATGATATAAGAATGTCTTCTCGGTAGAGTAGTCAGCGTAATCTGGGTAATGAGGGTTCAATTCTTCATCTGCAAAAATACATGACTGGATGCCGATTGGGTTGAGCGATTGTTTAACAAACAATTCTCGTGAAAAAAATCTGTCAAGACGTCTTCTCATTGTGGAGATCCATATACTTCACTTTCGGAGTAAATATTTTCACACGTGTAGATCAATATGCTCTACTTCGGGAACGAACATGATACATAAAGAAAAAACTGGTATGATTCATTTTACTCGAGTACGAGGAGTACGAAGTTGTATGAAGGAGCACAGTTTGAAATAAAAAAGACACTCGTTTCTTATAGAAATGCGTGAGTGAACTGTAGATACGGTTTTGAATGAGTATTTATTGCTGTCGGCTTGCGTCTTTTCTAGGAAAGGTTCTCAAAAAAGTAATGTATATATCATATCATAATAGTTTAACCGCGTCGTATTTAGTCAAATCATAAATCGAAAACCAATTTTATGCATATGTCGACGTGTTTATCAAGGTGCCAATAAGCAATTTATTGATGCGTAAGAATATTAACAGTGTTAAATACGGTCAATGTTACGCATTAATGTCGAATATAGTGACAAACAAAAGACACAAAAAACATAACAAGAATGGTGCAACCGGACTTTTAGCACTAGACGCGCTATCTGAAGATCGCATTAATTGGCCGTCAAAAATTCGCATCATTTTTGAATGTCCCAAAGATATTCTAATCACATCATGTTGCAACAATATGATAATGACATCACACTATGTATACATTTTCAATGCCTATAACCATGCATAAATAGGACCAAATTGAATTAAGCTGTCCTGAACCAATCGACTAATGAATACTTTGTTCATAAACAGAAGTTTGCCAACTTCTAAATCAGGGGTAGGCAATGTTTTTTGGAAAGGGCCAGACCGTAAAAATTTTAAACTCGGCGGACCAGTTAGTAATTTTGAAGATATTTAAATGGATAATTCTATTCATGTAGCATTAAAAAACAGGGTCTTTTTTATCAGGAAGTGGTATTTTAAAATAATATTTATATATTAGAACTCTAATATAACTGACCCTGATATAACAAACTTTGGACATACAAAATATCTATAAAGCAGAAAAAGTATAAATATTAGGAAATGATTTGTTTGATAACCAAGATACAGATATAGATTTAAAAGTTCTTGATGTCTGTGTAATAATACCGAATAATGCTGTAGAACTTGAAAAAGATATGTTGAAATTGTTAGAAATGGATTTAGATGACTTTGAATACCACATCATGACTGAAAGTGAAGTAACAGATGAAGTTATGGTCTTGGAAAATGAGGATGGAGCCCAAAAACACATTTATCAGTGTTTAAATCTCATCTCGACAATCTATATTACCAACATGTATCTATTATTCGACAGATAATGATATTATTATGAAACAGCATTCGAAAACTTATATTATATAACGGACTTTCGGATTTAAGGAACACCTCTTCGCCCGCATTAGTACATTACATATGACACAAAACGAATTGATTATTAATACTTATTAACAAACGTATTGTAGAATAGGTTAACTTCTGTACTAATGCGATAAATGTAATGGTTTTTTTCTGGGATAATATTTCATCATACCGTACTTCGAAGTCAGTACTTTCTATCATTAAAACAGTTTGGAAATGGTCATTTTTTTATTATGATCTGTAATGCGATTTTACATATTTTTTCAATTTCGAAAATGTCCTTTTACATTAGCACTTCCAAATACTTCTTAAATTCTCGTACATATAATTTTAATTGATTGTATTTATCTTCCAAAAGATATTTATAAAACTGTGTGAGATCCGTTTCTTTAAACATCACTTTTATCATATTTCCTTAATTTCTTTCACGGGCCCGGATGTAGTCAGCGGGCCGTAGTTTGCCGACACCTACTTTAAATGACCAGATATTACTTAAATTTCGATATTTTTTACAAACTTTAGGCAAGTTTAGTGGTAAAACGTGTTTAGAAACGGATATTATAATATATACAAGGTTTTTTCCCTCGTATATTTGAATATGTTTACGGAATTTCACGTAATGAATAATAAATATAAATATTTTTTTATTAACGAATAAATATTCATATTTCCTCTCTTACATAAAAACCGCCTGAATACACAATTTTGATATTTTTCGATTATCATCATAAGCCTTATGATGCAAATGCTTGCAACACTTAGTTAAATTATACGTCTTTATCTATGAAATTTAAATATAATTTGATTAGTAATATTCATCTGAACAAACATTTTATAGAGAAAAATTATTGATATTGTTAACTTAGATGCAATTAAAATGAGTGACGAAAAAAGACCTTAGGTAACACGGACAGTTTCCCAAGGCGCCGTGTGCGTAGGGGCGCCACAAAGGATCTCTTAAAAAAGAAAAAGTGAAAATAATTAATAAAAACTGTTTCAGTCTGACGTTTTTACGGTGTAAAAGGCAGGTACATGTATATGTATACATAAAGTAAATCTGCAGTGTAAATTCACGTAGAGTTTATTATTGTAATTCGCATTACCGCACAATACGTTTTCAGATAGTAAACTTTTTTCTGTATTTTTAGTGTTTTTACTTGTAATGTTTTTTATAATTACACTTAAAATGGACGCTGAAATTGAACAGAGCACGAGTAACTTTTAGTCCTGTGCAAACGCATCCAAAAATAAATATAATTTTTAAAAATATACACTGATAAATATCAACTAATACACTTTTTTACTTTGGAAACTCATAAACTTTACTCAATGCGTTTAATGGACACGATGTTTATACATTTAGGGTGAAACATAAAGTTTAAATGAAACATCGTATTAAAAATAAATAATTGTTATACGACAGTTTTTAATATAACATAACAACTGTTTCGAATATGAACCATAATTATTCAAAAACTTGATATCGTAAGATTCTTTTTTCATATAAATTGATTATCAGCGGACCTCTAATAGTCAGTCGCCATCCATGTGCTGAATTCTTTTTATGTTCTCAATAACCTAATTATCAAATCCTGGGGCTAATTAAAAATAATGAAACGATAGTTTAAATAAATATTAGAAATTTTATTTGGCTGAAATTTATGTGCACTAATTTCAGTTTATGACCGTTGCAGTGTACATAATTGCTCAATATATTAGAATTAATATTATAATTTATTATCAACATCGTTACAACGATTTCATAATTATTTTTAACTATGTCGGTTTCTAATTTCAAGGATAAGGATCTATATTATTTCAAAACGTATCACACAATTACCCAACCCATTGGGTAAACAACCCTGCATTTTTTTACCCAACTACGCGATTTGAAAGTAAACGCGCACGCTTACCAACTCTACCACGAATCCAACAAAGATTTGATCACATCTGATAATCATTTTAATCGTTAGGGCATTTTTGCACCTAGTTGTTAGTTTGAAAATGTAAAACAATTATTTGAAGTGATCTGACTTCTACAGTACGTTAGGAAACAACATAAAATAAACATCAAATACTAAAATTATGAACACTTTTAAAATCATAAACATAATAATGTATAACTTATTTTCAATTGTATAACCTAGCATGCTTGCGATATGGTATCATTTATTAATCTTTTTTTTTCTTTCCAGCCAATTTTAAGCAGCAGTAAGCACATAAACAAGAGCTCAGAATACCTTTACTTGAGACCATGGCTTGGCACTGGTCTTTTGACGAGTTCTGGACCAAAATGGAAGTCAAGAAGAAAGGTACAGCTATAAAATACAATCAGTTTGGTTTTTATTACGATTAAAAATGATATAAAGTAAAAACGTACCTGTTTTGAATTACATTGCATTTGAATGTTTCTCAATCGGTAATATGTTACAGATTTTGACACCCGCGTTTCATTTTAAAATATTGGACAACTTCATCGATGTTTTCCATGAGCACAGCGACGTGTTGGTGAAGAAAATGGCCGTAGAAGTAAACAAAGGACCGTTTAACATATTTCCATACGTCACTCTTTGCACCCTTGATATTATTTGTGGTGAGTGATATTAATATTAAAAAATATTATATATATAGTAGTACAAGTATATAATATATCGTAGTAAAAATATTATCTCAAAGTAATAAGCCGTATTCCACACGGAGCCGGCTCTTGAACACGGGCAGTTTCCCGGAGCGCCATGTGCTTAGGGGTGCCATCAAGGATCTTCCAAAACAAAGTGAACATAATAAATAAAATATTTTTTCAATCTAACATTTTTAAGACGTAAAAAATCAGATGTACGTATATATAAAAAGAATCGCTTTTAACGATACTGGAAGATGCTCGATAACCAAATCTGAAGTGTAAATTCATGCCGAGCTTATTATTGTACGAAATGTTTTCAGATAGAAACTCATTTCTATATTTTTGGTTTTTTCTTTGCGATGTTTTTATAATTATAATATAAAGGGGCACCGAAATGACCAGGGCACCAGTAACCAAAGAATAGGCCTTGATTCCACAGACTAAACTATTGAATCACTAAATTATTATAAAATTAAAATGAACCCACTTTTCACGAGTTAAACGTCAATACTAATTAATTTCATCATAAGTGATAATTTGATAATTTACTTAAATATTGTGTTTATCCTTTCATACACTTTAAGATTGTTGATTAGATTCGTAATGTAATATATTTATACATACTTTGGTAACTTAATGTATGTTACGCAATTATTAAATACAGCCAACACTTGCTACGAAATAATTAAGTCCTGAAAATCTCCGAAAGTTCTTTTTCGTCATATCTATGAGCCAGTCTTAGATGATTGATAATGCATGGGAAAGATGTTCTACTGAGTTTTAGAAATTATACGAATATGCCAGTGTAGCTTGGTCAATCAAGATTCGAAGACTGGATTCGTTGGGCAATATGCACGATATAGTTGTAGAACTAACGGAGACATGTTGTCACATACGAAGGCTGTAGTATTTTCAATGTATTACTAGATAATAGTCACACTGGACGGGGTTAAGTGGAAATAATAACTGATTGTGATGGCCTGAAGTCTTTTTGGGTTATCTCGTTCATAATACTACTTTCTGATTTCTTACTTGACTTTCAGGGTAACATTACTAATTGTATAATGCTAATGTCTGTTTCATTGTTATATTCCAGAAACCGCCATGGGTCGAAAGCTGAACGCGCAGAGCAACAGCGATTCCGACTATGTCAAGGCGATCTACGAGTGAGTAAACAAACTATCGTTTCGTTTTGCGCCTAACACTATTTTACATAGGCAATGTATTGAACATTTGCGCATAGCCTGTTGCCGTAATATGCCCTGCTGTCAGGCGTTCGCCTAGCAAATTTATTTGCTCGCTCGCTCGGAAAATGGAGCAACTCTTGCGTTACATTTTGCGAGAGATAAAATTATTATTTCAGCTCTCCCTCGTGAATATAACAGCGTACCTACTTTTTGATTGAAATATCTCTCAAATTGATTGTTTGAAATATACAGACAGTAGCATATGAAAGGCAATCATAATACGTCAGTCAAATGTTCACTCGATCATTATCTACTGATGTGGAATGTATGGAAATATTTTAATGGACCTGAAATACTGTGATGCATACACAAACATAGTTTTTATCGACTTTTTTTAAGATTACCACTAATACTGGGTCCGATATCGCAGTGTTTTAGTGCATTCCATTCAAGCATTATATTTATATTGCTCGTACTTTTAATCAACACATTTTGTAATCGTGCAGCGGTCGTCCAAGAAAAGACAGTATCATTGGATTTCGGCCCATCTTCAGAAACTCCAATTAAAATATCAATAGTGTATTCTTATATTTTTTTACTGTGCTCGCTCTAAAAGTGGAGCATATGGATCTATCTGCACAGTGTGAAGATGTCCGCTCCGGAGTATATGAATCTCCGCAATGTAAAAGATATGTCTTGACAGATTTGACTCACGAGAATCGTCAGACAATTGCTTAACCCAGTGGCCGAAAAATCATAAATATTCGGACATGGTGAAAATTTATTTTCAATCGCTAGCAAAACGTATCATTTAAAATACGATATAAAAATAAATAGAAATGCGAACATATAATCTGAAGAAATTATAGAGATCATTTAGGTTGAAAAGTTTACTTTTCATATTCAATGATACTTTAAATAGTCGAAACTCATATAATCAAATTCCTATAATGGTATCAGATATGTATGTATATTTTTTTATTACTACGTTTATAACATCCATGACCTGAATAAATCAACATAGATGCTTAAAAAGCATCTAATATTTAAAAAAAAAAACTCTTGACCCACATTGTAAGATAATAGTCTGTTGTATTCTTTTCATCAGGTTGGGAGGCATTGTATTGAACAGACAGTCAAAACTTTGGCTACAACCAAACTGGATTTTCAAGCTAACCCATGGATATGTCAGACATCAGCATTGTCTGAAAATTCTCCATGATTTCTCTTATAAAGTGATTCGTGAACGAAAGGAGGAAATCCAGGTAGAAAAAGCCAACAATAACGATGATATTGCTTATTTGGAAGAAGATCTCAACGCAAAGAAAAAACTCGCCTTTTTGGACTTATTGATTGAAGCTTCGGAAGATGGAACTGTTCTCAGTAATGATGATATTAGGGAAGAAGTAGATACCTTCATGTTTGAGGTATAAACACAATATCCATTTATATTATATATAAATTATAAATTACCAAGTTTACAGATCAGTTTTGTAAAACAGAAATACTTGTATTTAATAAAAATAAGACATCAAGATTATAATATGCTGTATAAAAAAGAAAACTATCATGCTTAAAGACAATAACTAAATCTTTCATTTAAGCTCGTGCACTCTATTAGTAAACAATGATCATTTTGTCAAACTTGGTCTAAAGGCGCCTACACACCGAAAAACACAAAATAAACTTCGATGCATAAAGACGAAGTCTATGCACTCCGCATTCCATAACTTTAGAAGTATATACACCTTTTTTGTCTATACGTAACTTTATTCATAGTTATACATTACAATATATTATTATATTTGTAAATATGCTTAAGTTTATGGTTGTTTTTTCACAGGGTCACGATACCACGTCAGCCGGCCTGAGCTGGTGTCTGTTTTTACTAGGCTGTCATTTAGACATCCAGCAAAAAGTCATGGATGAACTGGACTCCATTTTTGGAGAAGACACTGATAGGAAGCCGACTATGAATGAACTCTTCGAAATGAAGTACTTGGAGTGTTGCATCAAGGAGGCACTGCGCTTGTTTCCCAGCGTTCCTCTCATTGCTCGATATCTCAAAGAAGATGTTCAAATCGGTACAATTTTTATTTTATTATTAGATATGTATGTATAATAGTAAACAGTGCCTTTACCCCTTGCTCGCAATGTTCGCTCGTCCCCTGTGAAATGGAAAGGTAATTATTTGTGTGAACCTACAATATTAACTAATATTAAAATACATAATTATATCATTAGTAAGTTTTCCATTGGCCTGAGTTATAACAATCTCACTCGCGTGAAAACAATCGGTCAAGTCGTGTAGAAGCATTGCGGACATCCATATCAACTCTGGAGTGGATTTATTCACATTGGGTAAATGTGCAGCCAATATGCTCGGAGTGAACATGATAAAAAAATGCTTGTTCTCATTATGGATAAATTACAATGCAGTTGTCTGTATATAAATCACGCATATAAAATATTATATATAGACAAAGAACGATTACATAAATAATCGAACGTATTTAATTGTAATTTTTTGGTTTATCCATTATTTGGTGGAGTCGTATTTTTTGAGAAAGAGAAAGAAATAGTGTTAACGGCGTATATAGAAGGAGACAAAAATCTCCACATGCTTTTAGATATTAGATAAAATGGGTAGAATAAACCTATATTTTTGATCTTCTAAAGCTTTCAGGATTGACGAATATAACGAAAGATTTGCCTGCTGTTTTTCAAGTGTCTGTCTATCTACGTTATATTTATGGCATTGACATTTAAATTTAATATAGTCGTCAAAGTAACAATGTATTACAAACTGTCACCTAAATAATTATGTGACCATAAATCATGTATGTGTGAGCTTATTAACATCATTTCTTTTATTTTAGGTGAATATTTGGTACCAGCAGGGACAACTGCTTTAATTATAACCTACATGCTTCACCGAGATCCTAAAGTATTCCCAAATCCGGAAGTATTTGATCCAGATCGGTTTCAACCGGAAAACGTTCGCGGAAGACATCCTTATTCATACATACCGTTCAGCGCGGGACCACGAAATTGCATTGGTAATATTTTTCTCATCAGAAATGACAAAAAGTAAATTTATTTTATTCCTCATAAGTGAATTCTATAATATGTATATATATTGTTGTAATTTTTATAGGGCAACGTTTTGCAATACTGGAAGAAAAAATGGTCCTATCAACAGTACTGAGGAAATATAAAATAGAATCTGTTGATCGTCGTGAAGACCTAACTCTTCTAGGGGAACTTATTTTAAGACCGAAGGATGGATTAAGAGTCACTATATCACCACGTGTACCTATTTAGATAATTAGTTATAAATGTATTTATTCATAAAAATAATTGATTTGATAACACCAATGGCGTTTTATTTTACTATATTTAGTTACCCTACACATAAAAAGATTGAGTCATATATGTAAAATATATATATATATTATATAAAATATATGTAAAATAAATCTAACAATGTTAAGATTAGAATTTAAATAAACTCACTGATAATAACCTGATCATAATCTTAATGAATTCTTGGCGAGGATGTAGCTTAAACGGTAACCAGAGAATTGCTCACAAGTCAACCGCTCACATGACAATTGCTCACATAGACAAAAGCGCACAAAACAAACTCTCACGAGACATCCGCGCACACACTGAATTGAAAACACTCACAGAGAAATATTAACATATTTTATACTGAAATTACGTAATTATAGTATAGGTAGATTGATATATTTTATTTTAAAAAATACATATTATTGTCGCCATTGATCGACAGTTGTGAACAATTGTCAACAGATCAACAGTTGTCATGGAATCGATTTAAAAAAATGTTATTTTTTTTTTCTCAATATTTACTAATTATAATAACAAAGTTTTAAACAGTCAATCTCATTTTGAATCTCTTGACGGTCTTTGTGAGTGATAATTACTTTAATTTTAAAGTCTGCCCACTAGCGTAAAGGTTAGCGTGCGTGTCTAGCATCTGAAAAAATTCCACTTCTCCCTTATTTTGAAAAATTCAAAAATGCAAGATTGGATTAAATAATTGTCTAACAACAGATTCTCGAGACACTATAGTCGTAGTACTCGAGACTATAAAACAAATAACAGGTAATGTTTTATTATTTATTTGACCAATTCAAAAATTTGGATTGAATATCTGGATTCTATACTTGAATGTATATATACTAAAGTATACTTGTAGCGTGTCTCCCTGGTAGCGTGCGTGCCTAGCGATCCGGGGAATGCGGGTTCGAATCCC